>VZTL01002629.1:1098-34494 GCA_013400535.1 Scopus umbretta | reverse complement strand
GACAAGGAGGAAAGAAAAAGAAGAAAAATGAGCTGTATTTTATTGCAGCACACAGACTAGCCCATTTGTCCACCTTTCATATTTTTCGTTCAACAAAAGCATCTGTTTCCATACTGTGCAATTCAAACTCCAACAGTACGAAGCTGCTCCCTGCGGCACTCACCTTGTGGTATAACCTATTGTTTTCCCATTCTAATAACTTCTCAATCGATCTTCGTGTCTGGAAGACAAATGAGAAAGAATTTTACTCTTGACTGGTTTTAGAAAAACTTTGTTTTGCAGCTGCTTTGTGTGAAAAGGAGAGAGGTACAGGACAGTGACTGAGTACAGGGTGGTCTGTAGTGCTATCAAAACTTCTCTGGTATTAAGCAGTAACTAGAACAGAAACAACTCTTTATGACACCCAAATAGCTATCTTCAACCATCTCAGAACAAAAACTGTTCATAAATATGCCTTCAGGTTCTTGTAGCAGTTATAACTTTAAAACCACAGAAATTCTGAAGTGATCCAAGTATAAAAGCAGGAACACTGCTCCCCCAGTATCAGTAGTCTAAATGCACTGCTTCTAAGAAGATCGGCATCTAAACTGACAAATGACGCAAACTATTTTGCAGTGCCGTAGGTCAAGTACAAATATGCAATACTCTAAACAAAAGAGCAGTTTTTGTTAGTTGTACATCCAGATTTTAGAGACTGAAAACCAAATGCAGAGAGTTATGGTAAATTGCACAAATGAATACTACTAAATAGGTGATTTGTATAAAAAGCAAACCAAATATTTAGGATTCTAAAGCAAAGTTTTACTGCCTACGTTGTCCAAACTTGACACTTCAGATAGAGAATCCTGAAAGCTGTTCATCACAGCTTTTTTAGATTAAGCAGGCTAGTATTAAAGGACCTTCTGTGCCGTAAAGTTTCACAGCATTTTGAATATAATTATTCGGTTGTATTTAGATTTGAGAAATACATTCTGACATTTATGGTCATTTGACTGCCAGAGTATACACTGCTTATCTCTAAATGGGATTTGCTACTGGCTATGAATAAAAAGAGGATAATTCATGGTGCCAGGTGTTAAGATGAGACCAACAGAGCTGCAGGTGCAAAAGGACGGAGCAATGACAAGGATCAAATACAACTTAGTGCAGCTGCAGCTTCCTTACAAGGCAGAGAGGGGTGAGGGGAAGGGATGAGAAAGCATCTTGCTGTTATTACTACAAAATACAAGTACTGTAAATGAACCTTAACAAATCAAACTAAGCACTGTCATGAGAAACAAGAATGTCTAAGTAAAATAAAAATTAGACAACAAATTATTCATTTCCCACCTAATATTAACATCGTGGTTTTCAAACATCTTCAAACAAACTAGTTCAATACCAAAGCAGTTGTGCAGAAACAGATCTAAGCATGTACTATGGTCACATGATTAAAAATCAGATCATTGCTATCTATGAGTAATTACACCGAATTTTTATTATGTTTTAAAAAGCACAAGTCAAGGAATTATCAGGAGGTGGATGTGCCAGTGACTAATTTATCGCATCAATTGGGAACTGAGTATTTTTGGGGTTATTGTTATTATTATGTTTTTAAAGACAGTGCCCTTTAACAATAATCAGTAGACCTCACTTGTTTCTTTGTAAAGATAGCCTTTTAGAGTCTGCTCTCCTTTTAAATGAAAATAGGGCAGCAGTTATGGTCACACTTTTGTTAATTTAGTTGCCAGTCAGCTCCAAATCAAAAGAAAATAAGGCTGCAGAGTGTAATTAACATTCAGTTCAGTCGTTTTGTCCCTTGTCTAGCCCCCAAGCTTTGTTAAAATTGCCATCTGAATGCTGAAGGCTGTAGGGAAATCGATTTGATTCTAATCGCACCATGAAAAGAACATGATCTAACTGCTTTCAGCCCTCCGTAAATCTGTACTAGGTCTTTAGCACAATGCAACTTCCAATTTAAAAAGCACTGAATGTCTCGTCAATGACTTTGTGAAGAAAAAAGAACAAGGAGCAGACATAAAAATTCCAATAGTTGTTTAAGCATTAAAGTTCATTTGCATCACAGCAAACCTGAAAAGGGCTGACCTCTCAAACCGCCTCTCAGGTCTATGAAGTTGTAGCCTTGACAAGCTCACATTGACAGAGCTCATTGACTCTGAAAGGCTACTCTATCAATGGTGAAAAATGGCAATAGGTTCTACTCTGAGCAGGCATCTGCCTGCCCACCCGCTGCTAAACCAATGGCAAAACTGATTCAAAACCTGAATCTACCTTGTAATCTTCCTTTCCAGGACCTTTTAATAATAGATTAAGATCACTATACAATTTAATTTCATTGTTTGCCCCAAAGAGTGTGAAAAACATCCAAGCTTTTCAAATTCCAATAAAATTACATATATATTACAATACGTACACATAAATAAGAAATTGATAGGTAGTTATGTACTATTAATTGGTTTATTTAAATAAGAAGCCAGTTTGAAGTCATTTGACTAGTGTGAGATAAAAACACATGCCGCTCCGAGACCACAAGTATTTATGTTCCCAGAGCCTTAAATACAATCCTTCCTGTAGTATAATTTGGAATAGTCATAACTCCCAAATCACACCATATTATCAATACAGAAATGTTAATGAAAATTAGACTGTAAAATATTTCTGCAAACCTCAGAGCTTGGAATAAAAAGAAATGAATTAAACAGCATCACACAATTCACTATAGTAAGTTTTCTTCCTACTTGACAGGTGAAAAAAAGCACTTGCACGTGCAGCTTAATTAATCACTGCTCTTGACATCTCAATGATTTACAGTGAGGAGCAGGTGAGGATATACAAAACCAGAAAGGAACACTTGATTTGAGTGTAGCATTTCCAGCACACTAGGATGACAAGCTTATATATTCTATCAATGGTGTACAGAAAAACCCATACAGCAAATTATTTGTTAGCCGCAACAAAAGCACAAATTAAGTGGAAGAGAGACTTGCTTATTAGGAAGATTTAATACTATCCAGCTTTTAAATTTTTTTTCCTAAAATACCCAGTCCAATATTGGAGCAAAGCTAAAACTGCAATTCAAGTACACTTTTTAGCATACCAATGATAAGAAAGTATGCTTTGTAACATACTCCGTGAAAAAAGCAGATAGTCTTTCATGTTATCCACAGAATTTTGTGAAATGGACCTCTTCAATCAACTACCTCGATGCAATGTTTAATGAAACATTCCTGTAAAATAACTGATTCTTTAAAGATATTCATGTTCGACAGTGTCTTTTGAATAAATCAGACTGCTAAAAAAGCCCAACTCCAAATATACTTTCACCAATGCTTAATGCTCCCAATTAAGTAAAATAAAGTTTTGCCATTAAACATGGAAGAAAAAGGAATAGGAAGACTACGTATGAACTTTTAACGCAGAAACAAGACAGTATGGAATACAAATAGCATGTTAACAGTATTACCAACTGCAAGACCTTTCTGTCATGTCTTTGCAGCATCTAGTGAAGTTAGCTTACAATTCCAGATGCAGTTATGATCTGGACTGGAAGGCTGAGCAGCCACTGGGCCCCCTCTTGCAGTGCATGACCTGGAACATACACGCTACACTAAATCGTACTAGTAAATGGGCCAAAGCCCCCTCAGCTCCTGCTGTAAATCAGTGAATGACTGGTACAATATTAAACAAAAGGATCTTACATGACTCCCAAAATGGTGCTAATTTGAGTACCTCCCTTTGTCCTTATTTAAGTGGGGAAACAACATGGACAGTAAGAACAGGATCCTCCACTATCAGCTTTATTTGTTGTTCTCCGTGAACAGCAGAATAATCTCCCGCTACAGGCATTTGATCTTTGACTTCTCATCTGAAATCTCCAAACATATGTAAATGTAGCGCAACATTAGTCCAATAAATAGTACATGCAGATTTTCAAATGCCATCATATAAAACCTTACCACAATCAAGTATCAATAATTTTGAATATTGCCCTGAAAAAAACAGACTTTATGCTCAAATTTCAAAATACAGAGACCAATTTAAGCAGATTTTTGTTGATTCTCATATAGCCCGAATTTGTATTACACCCCACAGAAGAAAGGCAAAGGATCCTACCAGAGGTCTGAATTATATACCATCTCTGCTCACTCAAAGAAAGAAATGATGGAAGCAGGAATTTCTGTTCGTTCTCCAAAGACAAAATTTATACCCAAGTAATTTAGTTATCAGCACAAACAATGAAATATAAAGTTAGAAGATAACAGAGTCACACAACAGTATGCTCACTTTCAAGACACTAGAACGTCCCTCAAGTCAATTTTGAAGCCCTCAAAAATGTCAAAGCTGTACTTGGAACATGCATAACTGAATTACAAAGATCTACTTTATCTGTGCTGAGAAAGTCCCCACCTTGAACAATGTATCACAAATAAACCCTTTAGATGTTGTAGATTCTTAAGATTCCCATCTTACTGAGGAATTCTCTATTTGTGAAGGGCAAAGATAACGAAGGTGAAACCTGAGTTGATTTCAGATCCTAACATCCTGGAATATGTGCTTCAGCACATAAAGTAGTTTGAAAAGGTGTCTGTTCAACCACAGATGCAACATCTTTCCTATTAGTAGCTAGGATATTTCTTACTAGAAAGTATTGTGAGGGTGCTCATCCCAGAAGCCACTATGGCATCCATGCAAGAAAGTGAGTGAAACCCATACTACATGGATTGAAGAATATCTGGAAATAAATGTAGCATTCTGGTGCTTTTTGTACGATCTTGAAATAACTGCTTTGTCCAACAGCATTACTATTACTGCATCTTGTCTTACCTTACTGATGTGGTTTGGGCTCACTTTCTGCCCAGAATCAGCACAGATCAAAGCCCCTGATCAAAGATAAATATAACCAACAGAATTCAGGAGCAGGAGAACTGACAACATCAAGTTGACCTCAGGAAACTTCCCATTCTAAAAGATATCCCTGAGGATATTGTCCCACATCCTCATATGATCCATAAACTAACCTAATTTGTACAGGTCTCAACCCTGGGTTGGTACATCACAGAGAGACTAATTTAAAGCTTAATGAATCAAATCAGATCAACTACTTTCTGGAAAGGTGTCTTCCACTACATTGTCTGTTGATATAAAGAGGAGAGCAGCATTATTTCACATTACTGCATATAACAGTTTTTAATATCTAAGCCAAAGATAATTCCTCAGAGACTCTGATTACCTTGGTCGTCAAACTCCTAGACTGTTTAAGAAAGCACTAAAGCCATAAGATATGTGGAGAATGGAGATGGTATATAGAAACATACACACTGTGAAGGTTATCCAGGAGTACAATGGAGAACATCTTGTAGTATTATCACCAATTATCAGTATTAACTGATAGATATTGGATGAGTATTTTCCAAAGTCATTTTGGTCTGCAGTAGAAACATGTGGCAGAGCAAAATTATCAAGGAAAGTTCCTAAAAGTTGATTACAAAAGTCTTATATAAATTTCCTCTCAAATATAGACAATCCAAAAGACTCAAGATGCTAATTTGATATTTTAGCCACTGGATAGCTTAGCTGTTCTGTAAGAGCTAAATCACCAAGTAAGTGTAGCTAGCTACTTTCTGTAACGAGGTAACAGCGACTAGTGCCAACCATTCTGGAAACTTAATACGATGGAGGAGCCTTGTAGAAGAAATGGTCTTGACCTTGGCAAGACCTTCCCTTGAGAACGCCTAACTGAGGTGTGGAAAAACACATTTCACAGACAGACAGATGTTGAACTGATCCATCAAGCATCAGAATTTTAACTAGTGTTGTTACTTGAATTTCTAAATAAAGATTTGTAACTCTCTTATTCTAGGATTATATTCTAGCTCTGATTCTCTGTCATTATAAGGAAACAAAAACCATGAAGTTCCATTCCCTCCAAACAAATTAATCAAGTCTGGTCATGACAATCTAAAGCATCCACCTCCTGCTCAAGGACATTCTCACAGAAAGGGCCACAGAAAATGAACATGTAAGATGGAATTGACTGTAACAGGGATGAAAATAGAATTGAATCTCCACCAAATAACTCATCTGGTGTCACCCACTGTGGGAAATTACAAACAGAACATAGATGAAAATTGCACCTCCACCTTCTCTTGTCAGGTTAATTAGGGTCTCTGTTGTTTATTTCAAAAATATCCAGTAGTACGCTATAGAACATAGTTCAAGGCCAGTGCAGGTGAAGAAACTAAAAAAATCTCAGGTTACATCTCTATTAGGAAATGAAACTGTGCCCAGAAACATTTCCATTCACTTGTAAGAGCTGGCATGGAACAGCTTCCATCTATATCAGTAAGTTTTCATAACCTCCAAAACACTCATAGTGCCTGGAGCATTCTGATAACGCCTAGGAACTGTTACACAATACAGACCGGAGCCTGCCAGGGATCTCTCTAAGAGTACAAATTATAAAGCGCCGATTCCTAGGAACAGTCCCAGGTTTAATTTCTTAGTAAGTAGGAAGCCTTTGACTCCTGCTGTTAGGATTGTCTAAGGGCAGGGGCCAAGCATGGAAGAGAAGCCACGTCGCCAGAAAGACTGAAAGGCAGTACAACTTAACAAAATAACTCCAGAAGGCCCTGCAAAATCCAATGCTTCACTAGTGTGCATGCTGAAGAGAACGATCCCGCCGAAAGGGACAGTGTCTACAGTGCCTTGCCCACCTAGGCCTGAACCAGAAAATTACAGAATCCCAAGCAGGTCAATCCTGTAGCTAGTTAACCAATTTAGAAAAAATAAGTCTGGCTACTTAAAAAAAAAATTCCATCATCATTATTGTTTCAAATTCAGTAATTTATTCCACAATTCAGCAAAACATTATTTTTATGGGGAACAAAATGAAAAGTACCTAGTCATTTTCCACTTTACATGTTTGTTTGGTACGGCAGAAGACTTATTGATCAACTCCTTCAGTCTTCTCTTTTGTAGAAGAACTGCCTCCTCATCCTCCCCACTGTTTTGCCAGCAGTCGTGTTTCTTGAACTACTTTTTTTTGTTAAATAACAAGTGATTTTATTTATACATAGTGCTTGAGTTACTGAGTGTGCTCCACTTAGGTAGCAAATAACATTTTAACCTGGTTTGTTTAATAAAGTAAAAAAGTAAATACATCCCAGAGCAAGATCACCTGGAAAAAAAGCAAGGGAAGAGGCACAGAAGTGTCACTACCTCACACTTGCCAGCAGCCCATTCTAGTTTTATGTTTGTTTTACAGTAACACACTCTAACAAGTTATTGTTCAATGAAGTGCTTTCTACTTATTTTAATTGTATCATATGAATTTCAGATAATTTTGCATTCTAATTCTTTCCTCAACAGTGCTTGCATATGCTCCCTATTTAGTATCATCTACAAGTTGCTAAATACAGAATCCTACAAAAATCCTTCCTAACCTGATTTCCAAATCTGACAACTAGCCAGACCATTTTTAGCATGGTCTTTCAAAATAGCTCTATGCGAATTTCAACTAGTACACATTTGTGGGTTTTTTTTCCCAGAAACATGTCAAATTGGACATGAATAGCAATACAAAAAGAAATATTAAAACCAAACCATTGCATTATCTATGGCTCCTTCTAGATACCTCAGCCATCACAATGTAAAAAGTGCTATAACATGGAAATATTAATCCTACATGTATTATTTGGATTAATATTTGAAGGTGTAGAGATATCATTCTAATTACAAGTGCAATTAAATTTTAAATAGGATTTAGAATATTCACTGTAAAAACAGATATATGATGCATTTAAGATTAATATAAAACCTATTATTAAGAATACATGACATTACAAATTTAATTTTAGAATACATATTTTTGAAATATCAAAGTATTTGCATTTGACCTATAAAAATCAAACAAATATAAGTAAATCACAAAATACTAGTTAAGTATTCTTCATGCCAATCTTATTGTCCTGCCCCCCTTAAGCAGATTTGCAAATTAAAAAGACACAGCAGAACTATCTGCTCCCAGACCTTGTTAGGCACCAAATCATTGCTCTGCCCTTTAGGAAAGCACATGAAAACCTGATAAACCTTTTACAGGGTGCTCTGAAGGAAATAAAATCTGATTTCAGAGATAGAACAAAAAATAATCACAGAGCTATACACATGATGATTGCACATTTATAGAGTTCTACAAACTTTGCCACTTTAAATCCAGTACATGGAAGACTTAATGACTCTGCTAACAAAAATTATAGTGAACAATTTTTAAAGAGAAATATACCAGGTCTGAATCTTCTGATTCTTCTAAAGTTTTCATTTCGTACCTAATACTAATAAAAATGAGATGATTTTAAAGACCTCTGAATATATTTGAAGACAGTGGTCAAGAATGCATACATATACAATACATACAAGCTCTACTTTTAAAAAGTTTTACTAAGCTGACTAGAGCCAACATAGAGATCACATGTGTTCTGGTTAGGACAAACATAATTAATACATTACAATTTTAAAGATTCTTCCAAACTGACTTACAATGTTAATTGTCACAACAGAGACTTCAAAAACAAGGCACCTTCCATCTTATGGAATTGCCTTAAGGAATTGCTGGGAAAAGCATTATGGTATTAAAGTAACTCCAGTGCCAAGTCCCTGGCATATAGGCACAGGAGAAAAATACATATTTTATTCATTTTTGAAAATAAATGTAATTTATTCATAGCTTGAATAAACTGAGCTAATGTATTTTAACATCAGTATCATCCACTGACAAGCAGGACTACTGTATTTAAGAAAATTCATTCCAGCTCCTCCACCACATATTTAATTTAATCAATACTTTGGAAGTTGTAATTAGCTTATGTTTATACAGCACTCTGAAGATGTAAACTGCTATGTAAGTGACAACTAATGATGAGGCTTAAACAGCATTCATCAGCTTTGTGTGATTTCACCAACAAACAAGTCGCTCTTGAAAGTATTACTACAGATTGCTATTAAATATCTCATTCTGTTCATTTTAAGAGATTGCCCATGAACCTTCCGAAACATGCAATTTACATGTACAATACCAGCTTTTAAGAGATCTAGTGGTACTGCAATTCTACATAGCTTTCTTTGTTACCATTTCTGTTGAAATTATTTATCCTATTTACACATCGGGAACTACAGCATTTAGTTAATACTGAAAATGAGCGTCAATTCATTTGAAAAAGTGGCTTCAAATGGGCACCTCAGCCTGTAGTGCTTTTTGAATTATAATTCACTATGTTATTCTTTTTATTTAAAGAACAATAACTTAAAGACTTAATGTTCATTTGTACAATCTGGAACTTGTCCCAGAAAGGATGGTACAATCCATGAGTAAAACTGCTGAAGATCACTGACGATCTAGATCCGCAAACGAGGGACTGTATTTCCTGTAATTTCCTTGCAGCTTTTATTCATTAAAATCAAATCAAGACCACATAAAAGGAGAAAGCCAATAAGATACTGAATCAAATTAAACATTTATTCTACTGGTGAAGAGTAGCAGGCTTTTTCTCAAATACCTCAATGCAAAAGAAGAAAGAAAACAATACTGTACAAAGCCTTCCAAAACTAGCACTGAACAAAGCACTGAAAAGAAAAATACAGTGAAGGGAAAGCTTTCATTGCATGGAAATGCATTAAATTGATATAATTAACAATTAAGCTTATAGATGTCTGTGACTTAATAAATTCCTAGTTTGAAGCACCTGCTGATTTAAGGAGACAAAGCCATAACTTATTTTTCACTGCACAAAAATAAGCATATATTCTCATTACACACAGACTTTCAGTAACTGTAATTTCAAAAATCATACTTACATCTGTGATAACTTTCCCATGTTAGAATCAAAAAAGTCAATGAAAGGCAGTACAAATACAGAATACAGAGAAAGATTAAGAGAATTATTGTAACTTCACAAACTCTGAAGCTGCAGCTTTCATTTTGTCTACATGAACCTTAAAAAAATGTTTCTCTGAAAAAAAGCTGCAAAGTATACCAGCAATTTAAGAGCATGGTAGATTGATTCAGCCTCATTAAAACAGGCATTTCTTAACTGGTCATCTGAAGAAAAAAATACTCTTCCGTATTAAAAGTAAGCAATTGTATAGTTGAAACTGTTGTTTCATTTAATAAAATCCTTAACTTGAGAAATACTCCCACTTGTTAGCTCACTCTATATGCAATTCAACAAAACAAATTTCAGTAGGAAAGGGCAAAGATGAAGGCTGGTATATTTTTATTGTGCAATTAGAACATGTTCCACACAAATTTCAGTTCTACATGGGAACACTCCCATCCTGCTTTCAGAAATCAAGCTCTCTAATTATATGGTCTTGGTCTTTTGTGATCACTGCGGCAGAAGATGTAACACAGGCCAGTTCTAAGAAACTGTCCTTTCACTAGGAATCACTTTGGACAGAGCTAAAGTAGCAAAGCTCTCTTAGCAACACTTCTCAAACAAGTGCAGGTACTTTAAAATAAGTAACCTTTTATTTATTGTTCATTTGTTATAATTGTTTTATATTATGAGTGTCAGTGGGAAAGAACCCATTGCATCTAAAAGTCAAAGGAAGAAACAGGCACATGTCATCCTGGATCCCTGTTTCCTCAAGAAGTGAATCCTGGCTGTTATGACTGTACCTATGGCTAGAGTCTGGCCAGCAAAAGGAGATCTGAAGAAGTCAAAGCATGGGAGATCATTTGATCAACACAACCCTCTCGTAGGACACGGTAAAGTCAGAGACAAGTAGAATGAGAGTTCAAGTGTAAGCAATTACTTCACACTGAATACATTATTCTGCTGTGTATCAGCAAAACTGTGGCACTAGCAGCAAACCAAAATAGTCTATGGAATTAAACTTTTTTTTTTAGTGGAAAATAATATGAAGTTGCTTCTTGTACTGGAATCTACTGAGCAAAGAACAGATTGGAACCTAAATGAACCAGGTTGTATTTACAACTGCTGGCAATTTGCCAAGCAGCTCCAGGTAATTCACATCATGCACTCTCTTTCACTTTCCCCACTTCTAAGAAAACACATGTGATTAGTTTCTGTACTTGTCATAGCACATTGACATAAACTGATGGAAAGTCCTGCATAAAAGAAAAATCTTACAAGCTTGTGGATGCAATTCAGTACTGAGATCTTAAAGGGTACAAAACTTGTAATTCCAGGTAAGAAGGATTTAAAGTATTTAAATCATTTTGTGCTTTCCTGATCTGGTTCTACCAAGAAATAAAGTTGAATCCACCCATACCTAATTCAAGCAACTCAAGTGGCAGTAACTTTTCACTGCTTTTCTGTGAGTAGTAGCCCCGACTAGAATAATTGCAAATTATGCTGCTTGTTTCCTATACTAGAATTTGCAAATATGTCCTTGAAAATATTCCACAGCTTTCTTCTTTACCTCCTCTACCACAAAAAAGTCTTTCCCATCCAGGTTCAGGATTAAGAGTTATAGTTTTGGAAAGCATTCTTGTCCCTTTCAGGTTGTCTACAAGAGCACTGGTTAATTAACTCTTCTCTAGATTATACTCTCCAGATGCCCAACCAACACCAAGTTCTGGGTTCTCTGTCTGACAGGCAACTCTCTAAGCAGACATCCATTTGTCGAGCTCCTGACATGGTCAAATGATGTTGTGACATGATCTGAAGTCTCCAGATTGACTTAAATGATTTTCATTCTAGAGGAATAATCAAACTGCCTAAACACAGGTATTCAGTGCCATCAGTGTCTAGTCCTACTGCACCATTCACAGTGGTACAAGATACTGTGTTTAGGCAGCTGAGTCCTAACCTCAATTCCACTAATGCTGGACATCCAAGCTTGAGACTGAGCCACCCAACCTTAAGTGCAGGAAAAGGTGTGAAGGTCCTTAAATGTCTCCTAGTACCAGCTTTAACAGGAAAAATGGAACATTTACTGACAGTCTGGAACATACCTCTAGGATGACTTCCAGAACTTTAACCCCAAATTTCTGTCCTTGCTCCTGCTGTTCATTCTCCTCCTGAGACTCTTCTGTCCTTATGCAGTCTGTGTGTTTGTCCCGGTTTCAGCTTAATTCAGAGTTCATTTTCTTCCTAGTAGCTGGCATAGTGCTGTGTTTTGGACTTAGTATGAGAGCAATGCTGATAACGCGCTGATGTTTTAGTTGTTGCTCAGTAGTGCTTACACTAGTCAAGGACTTTTCAGCTTCCCATGCTCTGCCAGGGGCACAAGAAGCTGGGAGGGGGCACAGCCAGGACAGCTGACCCAAACTGGCCAAAGGGCCATTCCATACCATCTGACATCACGCTCAGTATAGAAAGCAGGGGGAGTTGGCCAGGGGTGGGGGGGCAGTGATTGCTGCTCGGGCTGGGCATCAGTCAGCGGGTGGTGAGCAATTGCATTGGGCATCACTTGTTTTGTATATTCTTTTATCATTACTATTATTATTATTATTTTCTCTTTCTCTACTATCCCATTAAGCTGCCTTTATCTCAACCCACGGGTTTTAGGGGTTTTTTTTCGGTTCTCTCCCCCATCCCACCGGGGCGGGGGGAGGGTGAGTGAGCAGCTGTGTGGTGCTTGGTTGCCGATTGGGGTTAAACCACAACAGCGTTACAGCAACAATTACGCCATTAACCTCTTTCCAGCCTCCTCTGAACAGAGTATCTATGTTTTTGGGGTTTTTTTGTTTGGTTGGTTGGTTTTTTTCCTGATTTATCCTTTTGGAAGGGCGTACCTTAACTCCTATCCCACACAAATTTCAACAGAAGCACTTCTGTCACTGTTGCTTCACCGGGCTCCTACACAGAACCTCCTTCCTCAGCTTCAGACTCTGTTCTCTGGCCCCAGGTGCTACAAAGCCCTTGCCTTTTTTTCTTACTTTGTTTAACAATGTACACAAAGTTGATTATTTGTGACTTCTGGTAACAGATTAAGAGACCCCGGTTTAAAAGATGAGGGCTTGGGCCATCAGCCCCTACCATGTTACATCCTGCTATCATTTCCTGCTACAAGAGCACATTATGTGAGAAAAATGGGTCAAACTAAAAAGCACCAGAAGCTTTCTCCTTTAGAAGTTAAACATGGGCAGTACCAATGCAAGCTTCCTTTGTGTTTGTAACGAACAGAGTGAGGCCTAGAATGGTGAAGGTAGTCTTCTCTGCAAGCTGGTTAAGTCACTAACTTATCTATTGAAGCAATCAGTAAATCCCAATTTCTTTTAACAGACTTTCAGGATGTAGATACACAACCATGCTACAGGAGACTTACTAGTTTGTGACAGCTTAAAGACAGAAAACCTAGGGTTTGATATCATTCACACTGACATCAACATTTTATTCTTTTTTCTCTACGGACTCCAACATTGCCAGGAGACTTTTCTACCTTATTTTGTATACAGTTAAAACTAGCCTTAAGTAATCTTTCAAAGGGACTAAGCATTAAGATCTTAACACAGAAAGTTAGATGATACAAAAATGCATACAGGTTTTCTTATGATCAGTGTTCATCCTATAAATATTTTTTTAGAATGTCTTGATTTAGTGACCCTGCAAAATGAGGACTTTGATAAAGAAAAATCACGATGATGTTCAGTGTACTGAATTGCACACAATTTGTAGCATTAAGCAGTATTACACAACAAAGAAGACACACAAGCCTTGCCATGAAATGGAAAGATGAACAGTACTAATAGTGAGGAGAGGATGGGGAGGCACAGAGACTTCTTGCAGAGTAGTGAAACAGGACTAGCTAAAGACAATTTTCACACACTTGAAAACAGAAGAGATGGGAGGTTAGCCTAATTAACTGCACTGAGGGCAAGGAAGTGAAAAACAAACTGCCACTCATCGCTGCCAAATTCTGATAAACCCAAGCAGTGTATCACAGAGAAGATGCAGCTATTAAAAAAGTACGTTGGAAGTTACTTCAATAATAATAAGTGCTGTATAGTACATGGTTCTAGCAGAGACGTTCAACTATACTACCACTCTGAATTATAAGCTCAAAGTTATGACTGGTGTCTGTTGTAATTAGTATGTCAGTATATCTAATTAGTATGACAGACAACTGATACCAAAAATGTATGAAATCAAACTGATTTAAGTTCTAGCACACAGTTTTTAAAGGTGGGGGAGGAAAAAAAAAAAAAACCAAACACCAAAACAAAATAAGAACAAACCCAGTACAACTCTATCAAAAATTATATGAATTCAACTTACTCTTTTACTGAGGCAGATAACTGGCCACATACTACAACCTAAAGTGCAGCAGCAGCAAAGGCATCCACATAGTAGCCATCGTACATTAACTGGGAGGTTCTTCTTAAGACAACTGTTAACTCTACTGATGCTGGCTTTAAATTCTTCTGGTGCCACCTACAAGGGGGAGTAGGGGGGAGCAAAAACAAGAAACAAACTAGTACCACAGCACTGCAATTTATTACTCTTACAATGGTCTACACCTGGAACTCTTCTTTTTGTAATAAAATCTTAACTCTAATTCCAAATTCCTATTCAGATACTCACCTTTCCAGTTAAAGATGAAGGAAATTCTGCTTCAAATTTGTTGCTTAGTCCAAACCTGCAAAAACAAATGAAGATTATACCAAAACTATAAATTACCCCAATCCACGCCACAAATTACAACCACCTCATAATACTCTCAGGGTTCATATTACAACAGCATTGATTTCAGGAAAAAATAGTTATTAAAAGCTATTCCTAAAATTATCATAACAGAAAAAAGCACACCACTGTACACAGTTTGAAATTGATCTTGCCTGTAGTCTCTTCTTAAAGTTCTGTTGCTACTGTTGACTCTTCCTCAAACTCAGCCAAATCTTTATAAGCCATAGCGGCAAGCATGAAAAGTGAAGTACGTAAGGGGAGAGGGGAAGTAAGTTAAGGCCACAGTCTGAATTATCCCCTCCTCCCCCAGTACAGACGTATCCTGAAGAAAAGCTCATCCAGTGCTATTCCATCTTGTTTATTAAAAAAAAAACCAAAACAAACAAAACAAAAGACTAGTAAGTTTCAGAACACAAAATACTACCTAACAAAACATGATTTAACTGATAACTACTTTGAAAGAAACATACCATTTGTAAATGTAAAGCTATGAAGCAGTCTGAGATGAGCTGGAGTTACTGACTATTCTAGGCTTCAGAAGATCTAAAGATTAGAAGAGCTTACCTTGTCTATATAAAAAAAAATTGTTTTCTATCTTACAGTTGGCTGGTTGTGTTCATGAATGGATGTACACCAAAGAAAATCGGAATATATTCTGGCATCTGGTCTGGGCAATAACTTCTAATAGGGACTATACAGTCTAAGAAAGTCATTAATAATCCTGTATGACTGGCTACTAATTTGCTAACCAGCAGTGTAAATTTTAAGTTGTAATTAATAACCTTCTGAATATAAACCAAAGCAGCCTTACTATCAAATACTACAAACAATGCAAATCAGAAATTAAACTGCTCAAGACTTTAATATTGGCAGCAAGACCTATCACACATTGCTCAGATGTATGCAAGAAAAGCTTACCTGAGCCTTGAGAGCTGAACATTTTAAAGACATAATTTGCTTTGACAATATGTTTATTGAGCAGCTAGATATTTCTCAGGGTTTGGGTTTGGTTTTTTTGTTTGTTTGTTTCTTGGGGTTTTTTTAATTATTTCTTGCTGAACTGAATGATCTGCATGTCAATGGAGAACTCTGTCCAAGTAATCAAATGGGCAGTTAAGTGCTGTACCAATGGTGAGCTACTGTGGAAGGGCCTCACAAAACCCACTGGACGTAAGGTGACAGGTGAGCTTCTGCGTAGACAAATAAAAGGTGGTCAATCTTGGGAAAGCTAAACTATGCTTACGTGACACTCAACTAAAGTTCGGCAGCTACAGCCCACTAGAGAGATCTTCTATCACCACTCACGATTCTCTTAAACATCATCTCAATGCAAGTAGCAGCCACCAGAAATAGCACTAAAATACCGGGCACCACCAGTAAGGTGATCAAGAACAACACAGAAGGCATTGTTTTGACTCTCCACAAAACCCTCAGATACCCACATATTCAGTAGTGGGTGCGGTTCTAGCACCTGCATTTGACAGAGGACTTGGTGGAATTAAGAGAAAGCAGAGAGATGGAAGGCTCATACAATTAAGGGAATAAAGCAGCTGTCCTTAGGAGACTAACAAGGCTGACACTAACTTGGAAAGAGAAGGCTGAGGGGAGTATATGATCAAAGTGCAGAGATTCAGGAAGGGAATGGATAATGTGAATGATTAACTGTTAATCACAAAATCCCACAACAGAGGGCACTCACTGAAACTAGTCGGAGATTGGTTTAAAACAGATAAAAGAAAGTGCTTCTTTAAGCTGCAAGTAGCAAACTTCTGGGTTTGTTTCCACTTGAGATTAGTGATGCAGACTGTGCCAACAGATTTGAAGAGAGATTACACAAGTTCCCTTACAAACAGACACTAAAGGAAAGACGATGTTGAAGCATACATCACCTCACATTACTTCAGATGCCAGAGTACAAGGAGAATGGACACCAGGAACAGCTAGACTCGCATGCAACCCATAAGGAGCAATGCCTGTGGCCACAGTTTGCAACAGCACGCTTTGCTAGATAGTTTATGAATTTGATGCTGTAGGTGACTTTTACAGATGGTCTTAAGGAAAAGTAAACAAGTCATCTCCCCATCATTGACTGCAGTAGAGCCACAGAAACATAGGATGGTTTGGGTTGGAAGGGATAGTCAAAGACCATCTAGTCCAATCCCCTGTCATTAGATCGGGTTGCTCAAAGCCCCATCCAACCGAACCTTGAACCCTTCCAATAATGGGACATCCACAACTTCTCCAGGCAACCTGTTCCAGTGTCTCACCACCCTTATCGTAAAAAATGTCTTCCTTGTATACAACTTAAATCTACACTCTTTCTGTTTAAAACCATTGTCCCTTGTCCTACCACTACAGGCCCTGGTAATAAGTCTTTCTCCACCTTTCTTATAAGCCTCCTTTATGCATTGAAAGGCCACAATAAGGTCTCCCTGGACACCTTTCTTACACATAAGTTACCTAGCATATGTGAGTATTTGTAATTAGAACAGTAGCTCTGCAACTCCTACAAATACCTCAAAACTGGTGAAGTAAGAAATGAATATTGTTAACCAGATAAATAAATGGCAATTTTACTACTTCAACACAGAACAAAGAAAACCCATACGTACTGGAATCATACCTTTACCACTGAAATCCTGCTGCGTACTCCATGACTGGAGGACCAGCCACCCTTTCCCCAAAATCCTCAGTGAAACCAAGTGCTGAGGCAAAAGTTATATAAATATCAGAAAGAAGTGTCATGCCCTACCAGTTAAGCTACTTAAAAATGCCAGTAGGTTGAAGTGTTAACCAAAGCCTGAAAAAACTCCCTTGGATACATTTTGTAAGCAGCCAAGACTGGAGAAGGACTCCAAGCTCAAGATACACAGCTGCCATCAGAAGTCTCAGAACTAAAAGGTAACACTACTTTACTATATAATTAATTCATCAAATCAGACATGTCTAAAGAGACATCTCAAAAGAATTATCTTCATGTACTTGATGCTTCAACATCCGGAAGAGATTTACTATGAATAATGGAATATAAATTTGAGCAATAAGGGAGTGGCCAACTACAAGGATAATTCAGTCCAAAGCAGCTCTTATTGTGAGAACTAAAATGAAGCTGAGCCCCTGATCAAGAGATGAGACAGAATTTCACCCAGAATACTAAGGAAGCCCCTTGCATGAGCAGGTAAGTCAAAAGCACAAGGAAGTCTCCCTGCTCTCAGTTAAGCCACAAAATGATGTAATTGCATGGAAAGCCCTACTCAGTCTCATGCTGAAGTTGGACAGGAAACCAGCAGGACAGAAACAAGGCTTTTTTTGTGAATGCATGATCCAAAATAATTCAAATGTTGACAGCTTCATCAAACACAAGCAAATATTCATGGAGATCGCAAAAGCTGTGCCTGACAAGGACAACCCTACTGGAAAAGCTCTAGAGGTTTCTTAATTTACAGACACGCTGAGGCACCGTGAGGCAAACTTCTGACCAATACAGTTTCACTTTGGTGAAGTTATAAGCAAATGACACCGAGACTCCGTACTGGAGGCTTGCGGCAATGTTTGGTACACGGTGGGGTAGCGAAACTGAAACATCAAAGCCAACTCAACCAGCTACCAACACCATTCTGAGCCCTCCACGTTACAGTTTTGTCACCATACTCAGGTAGTAAAAAAGGGTGACTCCATACATTAAGAGCTTTGGTAAGTAATTATGTGATCGCAGTATTACCACTCTTGACTGTATGCTGCAATTTGGAAATTAAAATATTAGAAACTCCACAGAACGCTACTATGTGTTGACTGTAAAGACATAACAGCTCTGACAAAAAAGTGGCAAAAAGTGTCTTAAATCAAACACTGGAAATCAGTATTTTGGAGATACATTTCTTCAGACAGCTATCCTCATATACCACTAGATTTCTTTTGTACAACTCTCCATCTTCAGTGACACGTACTCTTCGCTGCTTGCTCTGCGCCTTTCCCATTCTACACCATGGCTTCAACAGATCCATGCTCACCTCATGCATGAGTACTTTCTTTAACCTTCCCAGAATCTGAAAAGTGTTTCTTGAACATGACTCTGCTTGACAGGTTCAGGTGAGTTCCTGCCCTTGTATACAGGTAGAAACTTCAAAGTACAGAAGTTTACAGTATAGGACACAGGCAACCTGCAATCTTCCCTCAGCTTGCAGCTCAGACCTTCTTAACACATAAAACTGACACATGCTATCCTCTTCCTCTTTGTCCTCTCTTAGGGGGACACTAAACCTTTTTTCACTGTTCTCAACCATACTCTTCAGTTCCACATGTCCACAACCCTTACAAAATGTATGTTCCACAAAGCCTAACACTCTCCATCCATAATTCTCACATAGCTCTGTTTTCAATCAGATGTCCTCGAACCAGAGGAAGGTTCCAAAAATATATAACGCAGACTGAAGTTTAATATTAAAGAAACTGACTTGGGTGAAAATATATGTTGTGAGGTTCTCTTCCCCCTCCAAACAGTTATCTTGCATCAACGCACAATGCGCTAAGATGACAAACAGCACAGAAAGGCATTCACTAGCACATCACAACGGCTCTCCATCATTCCGGCACCACAAGAGACTAATAAATCCAATATTACTAGCTAATACAGTCTGGTGTATATATAAGGCACACATGCCTCAACTGGACAAGGAACAGGAAAGCACAGGAGAAAAGTCACCGAATAACACAATCAGACACCTATCACAAATATTCTCTTTGCAATTTCAAACTCATCATGTACCTCTCTGTCCACCCTAATACAATTTTAGAAAAAAGTATGAAATACCTTGGACTTTTAATTCAGTTGTAAGTAAAGTTCTGTACTTGCTCAGCTTTCAAGTTTCTTGCCATTAGAAGAAATCACCTCCAAGTTATCAGAAACCAGGTCAAATGTTACTCTTGACTACCGAGCTACCTAAACTCTGCTGGTATAAAAAGAGTTTAACTGAGTATTTTTTTTTAATATTGTTTTTTAAAAAGTTTTAGAATTGCATGCAGCATGTTCCAAACAGCGAATTTAAGAAGAAAACTCTCAGTGCTAACCAAAAGCCCCACACCCTGAAAGGCAAGGCCTTCGTATGTTTTATTTGGATAGTATTTACCTGCTTTCCTTTAATTGCTTTTAACTACTTAGCTTAGAAAGGACTCTCACACACTTACATTGTCTGTCGGATGAAATCAAGTAATAGCAAACGTCTTTCTGACATTAATCTGCAGTCATGGAAATGACATATTTCAAATTCAACATTATGACTCTTATGTAAGATCAGGGAGCATATGACAATAGACTATGAAAAGAGAGCTTCTGTTTAAATACACACACGGCAGAAGCAGTCAGCAACTCTTTAAAGAGCAGAGCCAGGGACAGATCAATCCAGTATTTGCTCAACTGCTGATAATTTTTGTCAGACCTTCAAAACGCATACATGCTTTTATACCAGGCAAGACTAATTCATTATATACACAGGACTTGACCTATTCCTTAAACCCGCCAAGTGAATATTCTGACAGTGATCTAACTTTTAATAATAACCTTCTCGATCAATGACAAAGTTATTGGCTGTACCAAGGTAAAAGTGGCTGATGCTATTTAGTGAGCTGTTCACACCTGGTGCGATAAAGGTGGTAAGTGAAGATCAACTGCCTCATTTTGGAGGTACACGTTCATATTTCATTGCTCATCCAAAACCTAAAGAACAAATATTTTAAGGAAGATCTTAAAGTAATAATGAGCTAGTGACCATTAATGAACAATTAATGAGGCAACCATCCTTCTTCAACCACAACGCCCTTAGCAGTCACGGACACGCTACACAAGCTTCCTCATGATTCCACTAACGGGCCTTGATCTTGTCTCGCACTACTTACCTCCCAGTACTGGAGAAGAAACCAGCGTTTGCTTCCGTTTCAGTTCTTTATACTTTTGCATCTGTTAATATGAAAGCTACCTAATTGTGGTTTTGCTCTGTTTGCCAGAAACGGGCTAAGGCTACCAGCTTATTTTCAGAGAAGTCACTGGATGGTAACAACGCTTGTTCACAATAAACAGAGTCACACGTGCTTCCGTTCCTTGACGGGGCCTCCTCAGCCTCCTGCCCATCCACACCCTTCCAAGGCTCCAAGCCTCTCTCAGTCTATCGTGTCTCACTTCCTGGTTTTAACCAGACAGCAACCTGCGCTGCCTGGCTGTTAGTATTACTTAATGTCAACCAAATATTAAAGCAGTAACGTACCAAAGTGCCACAAAACTACTCTGAATTTAACCCCAGGTTTCTGGACAGGTCAATATCTGAAAACCAGCAGAGTTCATGAGACTCAGAGCAACAGGACCACAATACCTTCAACTTTTATTCTTCTTTTGCAAACCTAGTCCTGGGGAACAGTGAACACCAAAACAAAGGTTTGCACTGCTGGGTTTTGTCTCCAGGTTGACATTTCAGCCTCTGAAACTGTACATCATAACTGACGACGGCTATGCTTCAGGCAAGTGAGCTGACTGAAGGAAAGATACCCTCATCTGTTACGTTATCGAGGAACGCTACGCTAACCCACAGTCTCTTGCTGCTAGACCCTCTGAGATACCAAACCTTCACAAAACAAAACTCACAGTCGCTCCCTAAACACAGAGAAACAACACAGATCAGTCGCAACTTAACATGATTTTCCAGGGACCTATCTGGCTCACGGGCGCCTTTTCTTTCTTAAACGTCCTCAGAGCTACATTAGCGGCCGCATGTTAAATGGGAGTGGGTAACAGGTCCACGAACAACCCCACGCAACCGTCCAGCCGGTCATGTGCCGGCACGTACCTGCTGTGGGCAGGAAGACAGGCACCGGGCACCTTACTTCCTGACAGCTCACCACTCTGGACAAATACTTGACATTCCGCTGCCACTCACGGCCCAAGCCAGCCTCGCTCCCTCAGCGCCTCCTCAGGGGTCCGCACCCGCTTGCGGCTCCNGGGAGGGGCGCGCGGGCGGCGGTTGGGCGGCGTTGCGCTCCTGAGGGCCCTGCCCCGCGGTGAACCCGACGCGGCGCTTCGCGTGGGGTGTTTTGAGTTGGTTCTTTTTTTTTTTTTTTTTTTTGGTGTGGGGGGTTTTTTTNNNNTTTTTGAGCGGGGTGATTTCTTTCTTTCTTTCTTTCTCTAGCCCCCTTTTGGGCACCCATGAAAACAACCAGGGGGCTTGGGGGGCCTGCTGTTAGCCGAGGGGTTGCCCGTTGGGCCCTCCGGCTTGGCTGAGGGGGATGCGAGGGAAGCGGCCCCTAACCACGGCTGGCCCGTGTAGATGAAGGCTGGTGCCAAACGGTCGTATGTCCCTTGGTGCTGGCGGTGCTTGGGTCTGGCATCCCTCCGGCATCCCTCCGGTAGCCTTCCAGCCCTCCATGGAAAGTACCACACCAAGACGGTTGTTTGCGTGGAGTTCAGAGCGGACAATTACATTGCAGGGGAACGGGCCGTTTTAGGTCTATACATATGAAAGCTAACCAGCAAACCCTAAAAATGAAGGGGACTCTTGCTCTCTCTCAGCAGTCTCGGTATGTGTCATAACCAAAACCTAAAGCAAAGGCTGGAAAATGCCAGTGTGAGCGTAACGGCCTTAGCAACGGGTAGGCTGCCGGCTGTCAGCAGGGGAAGGCAGCACTGACATGGGACTTAGCAGTAGCGGGGTGACATTTTGCAAAGGGAGAGCAGCTCTTTCTCATTTGACGGAGTAGACTAACGGATCATGTACTTGCAGCAGTATTTAATGTATCGATAATGTCAGCTACGGGGCTCAGCCCCAAACAGTCAGGAAACTGGGGCTGAATCTGTTTTTCATGAGTGCAAAGAGAATTCTGCATCCTCTTTCCTAGTACTTTGCTCCACATATCTTAATTGCAATAGCCCCTTTCTCAGATCATTTTTCCTCTGAAACCCGCAGTTCTTCTTTCCTGTCCTGCTGCAGTATATATACTGATCAGCTTATTTTCTGAAAGGCTACGTTGCCGCTAAATCTCCATTACTCATAAAGATCCTTGTGGTGTATTTCTCAGGAATAAAGTGTATGATGGTGCTTACTGCTCTACATAAAACCAGGGTAGAAGCAGTGTGGTTGTGAGATAGTCCATGACACCGCCTTTGCTGTAAAGGCAAAAAGCAGCACCTTTTCTGTCACACTGGAAAAGTGTGACAATATTTCTGTCATGAGCTACTTGTAACAGGTTTCATTTCCCAAATAACAGAATTCTACAGAATAACACAGAATTACTCTGAGTAATAGTTTGCTTTCACACTGGTATGCTTACGCATGGTTTTTCTACCTGGTTACTGGTTTTGGGTATGTGTCTCACAGAAATTGGATTTAGCGGGACTGATGACTCACTGCTTCTGTCTAACCGTCCTGCAATTGAGAAAACGGTCCAAATACTGGCAAAAGCAAGAGAAAGCCCACTGGCTTCAGTGAGGCTATGCCTCCTTGTGCTAGCTGACTCTACAGATGAATTTGGTAACCCGATTGTTTTCAGATGACTGTTTCGCAGCAGCAGCCAGGTAATCAGCCTTAATGCTGTGCAGCACCGGGTCTGGAAATCATGGAAATGACGTTGCAGGGGTGGGCTTGCCTACATCCCACTTGAGCCCTTGTAGCAGCGCTGCAGGGGCCAGCTGTCCGGCCTGAGGTCCGAGATCCCTGTGCTGCATGGTGTGGCAAGCTTGGTTAGCTCGCCTGGTGGGTTTGAGACGAGGAGAAAAGAAGTCCCAGGACCCTCGATTCGTTCATTGCGTTAGGTGTACATTACTTGCCTAACAAATACCTGTTCCGCCGTCTGCTGTTTCCGGCTGTTGAGTATGTGGTAGCCTTTAACAGATGAAGAGCTGTGGCAGGTACTAAGCGGAAGCGCTAAGTTTGTAGGTTGAGATACCCACGACGTTTCAGCACGTGTTCTGCAGCAGCTGGTGCGCTCAAAGCGCCGCGACTGACTGCAGCGGTGGCCTCAGCGTATCAGTCTTCCGGGGTGGGCGCTAAAACCGAAGTACACACAGCCAGCTGCCACGTATGAGAAATGCAGCTTAAGTAACGTTTTCATCATCTCACGTGGGCACTGTTAGAATCTTGTTTTTCAGGCAGAAATTAACCACCTTAATCTTGAGCTTGCTGCGCCTCTCTGTCTCATTGGCGCTGGCACCTTTAGTTCTGGCCTCAGCAGCACTGCACCACCCACAGAGGCAGTAAGTAAACTCCCCGTTTTGTGCAGCTGGTGTCCCGCCACACTCTGAAGACAGTCTTACTGTGAGCCTGTCCTCGGTTTCAAGGAGTACCACACGAAGTAGTCACTCCTTCTCCGCTGCCGTCACCTCACTGTCATGCGCCGGACCCCTCACCAGCCACGCGTTCCCGAGTCCGTACCTTCACATCACAGCGTTTGCTTGTGACTGGTTTGGTGTGTACTCTGATCCGAAACGGTGGGACACCTCTCCTGTTGGCAGTGCATTGTCCTTTCTCTGGGAACAGTGAGAGCAATGCCAGGCTCGTACGGATTGTATTTTTAAGCCGCTTACTCTCTTTGTACCTAAATAAAAGAGGGTAGGCCTAAAGTCCAGCTTGAAGAGCACTGTGCGGTTGTTCCGGGCAGGAGTGCCCTCCCCAGTGAATTTGCTTGCAGCACCTAGCAGTGCAGTGGGGGAGAACTGGTGCCACGCACCGCTCGCTCTGACCGAGGTACTTGCTGTCCTCAGAGTTGCTCTGTAAGGACTGCGTACTATAACCTAAAGGGGCTTTAAATCATTGTCACAGTCCTTTTTTTCTGTAGCTCTTTAGTGCGGTTCCCTCTCTTTCTCTTTTGCCACCTGCTTTATTTCTTTTCCTCTCCTTTATCATTTGTCCCTCTCCTTTTTCTGTGAGTTTCTTTCCCAGTTCCCCCTTTGTCATTGCTTCTTCCCTCTGCTTCCCCCTAATATCTTCTCCGTTGTCACTCGCCTCATTCCTCCCACAGTCTTTGGCTTGTTTCTCCCTGTCTTTTCCTTTGTTAATTAGTATGTTGTGGGGCTTCTGAAGGAAACTGTCTCATGCAAGAGGGCATCGAAGAACAAGCAGCAGGTGCAGCAGTAACCTTGTTTTTTGAACTCCTACCACCACTTGACAGCAAAGCAAAGCTGGCAGGAACGGCTTCTTTTTTTCTTTCCCTGATTAATTAAGAGAAGAGAGGTAGTAAAAAGGAAAACGAGAGTGGGTGGTGATAGCAAGGGAAGAGGGCAAGCAGAGGAGGACAGGAGGGTACAGAAGTCAGAGGGAGGAAAGGAGAAATAGTAGACTGTAATGTACATTCATGGACACCACAGAGGGAGTTTAGCAAAGCTACAGGACTGTCGCAAACCTCCAAGGATGCTCACATAAGGCTGTGCTTTGCTTTTTCTGCCCCAAGACCTCCTCTCACATCGGCCCCTTGACGCAGAGCCTCTCATCTCTGGGTTGGCTCCTCTGCTCTGCTTAAGTGTCCCATTGCTCTCGACAAGCCTGGCTAAAGCGCTACTGCTAATGTAAACATTCCTGCTAATGGCATCGGTCACGGCCACCCATTGAGTTTCAACAAAACAAAATAAAAAACAAAACCAAACCAAACCTAAAAATGAGATTTTTAGTTACGGTATTGCAGAAATGTGGAAAGGCAAAGTCGGGGACGGGTAGGTAGCTACAAATAACACAGCAGAAACTTACTGTTAGAGCCACAGGACTGCATTTGTTTCTGCGACCAGTTTCGTTGCGTTGTTTCTTGCCGATTAACTGGTTACTTTGCAAAATCTCTGTAGAACCACAGGTAAACAAACCCAGGTTTTCTGTGCGAAAAGCAAAGGGAAAGTCAGAGACGTGTTCCTGACTTTGTGATGCAGAATTGAGTGACGCCTTAGAGTAAAAAGATATGTTGTATAGCTCCAAATCACATTATTTTTTATTAGCCTTTTTTCCTCATGTCAGGCAATTTATTTTGTTTTCCTTTTGGTCCAGCTTCCTATGTTACATTTATGTGAGGTTAATGAGGAGACTTCAGAAGATGCCTCTATGTAGAAAATAGTATTTCTGAAAGAGACCCTTTATAAGTCATAAAGTACAGAAGGCATAGATCTCATAGAAAGAGAAGAGCAGATACTTCATTTTCAGAATTTCCTCAACATATAACCAAATGAAGAATAGAGTCCTTGTAGTTTCAAATCTATTAAAACTGTGGACGGGTGCAGTGGGATACTCCTGCTCTTTCAAGGGCCAACCACATGACAACGCGTTACTGAAGACACAATCTCCTAATCCAAAAAGAATCTGTGATGTCCTCAACTTAAAGACCTGCTTGTGTTCCACATAACCTACAGGCAAGATAAACTCTTTGCTGTTTTTAAGCATGACACTGGGGTTTTTTTCTTGTAGGACTCACTGACATAGGAAATATGTATGGTCACTTGTTTCTTCCCTTCCTTGTCAATAGAAGAATTTAATATAGCAAAATCCTTGCTGCTCTTTTTTTTCCTATAATCACATCAGTTAAAGAGAAACACACAAAAAGTCTCCGTTTTTCATTTTATGTGAGACCGATGTAGCATTGAAATCGATAGGGGTTTTCAATGCTGCAAGTACGAAAGCATGAAGTCCACTAATGCCAAACATAAAGTCATATAAATGTACAAATGGAACAGCAAGTTCTAGGTTTTTAAGACATTCTTAAAACGGCAAACGTACAGTATCAAACCTTTCCTCAGAAGATCACCTTTAGGAGCAATATCTGTCGGAAGGGCTGAAAACAAGTATCAAGGAATACTGCGGGCTGAATCCTCTGCTCTATCTGTTAGAGATACAGATGCTGTTAGTTGGGTAAAGCTGTGGTCAGCCTCTATCCTAAAAAAAACAAACCACAAAACAAACAAAAAAGCCAACGACAATTGTGGGGCTCTTCTAGCTGCTATTGGAGTGAACAATCATACCCCCCAGGACATCAACAGGGATTTTCATTTAATGTCTTTATTTTTTCCTTTTTTCTTTGTTTTTTCCATCCATTGATGCCTGATCTCGCATTTTATATTTATTTCGAAGACAGTTATTTTTCTCTTGGTAAATACAACTGAATGACTAAGTTGTTTACCCGCCATCTTAAAGAAACAGCAAGTGACTACTTAACTACTGCAACTGCAAATCTCAAAGTCACTATAAAAAGAAGTAGCTTTTATATGAAGAAAGTGTTAAAATCAGATTTACTAATCTGTTGTTAAGATAAAATGCCTTCGTGTAACATATTTTAGAGAATTAGACAATGCCTCTGTCCATTTTTGCTTGAGAATAGAAAGTGCCAAAGTTTTTATCCTACTTAAAGGCAAATACCCTCTGCTATGCCACCCACATGTACCCAATCTGTTGGAAAACTAGAACTATGTATTCCTTTAGGATTGAGAACATAATTCTTTGCCTGTCAGATTATTCTGACAAATTACATTATAATTGCTTCCTCATTAATTACTGTGACAAATGTTGGTCTAAAGAGAACAGGGAAGGATGTCTTTCATTTAAAATCATCAAAACATGAACAATTGAGATTTCCTCTGTACACTTTAATGTTCATTAGTATTTGGGCATGCTAACCTTTTCATTCCCATTGCATATAAGCAAAGAGAGATTTCTAGCACCTGTCTCCTTCAGACATGACAATTTTATTTCCTGTTGAACATCTTTAAGCATGAAAAAAATAGAAGCTCTTGTTCTGAGTAGTAATTTAAAGTGTGACAAAAGCACTTATAATGGAATATATTACATTCCTAGAGCATGAGGTCCTCAAGGAAGGTAAAGAACAAATAACAATTCCGACCTCTGTGGCAAAGCATGAGAGATAGGAATAATCTGCAACCGGAAGAGAAACTTACTTTCCTTTCAAAGCAAGAGAGAGGTTGGAAAGGAATCGCCTCCCTTCGGGATCCAGTTCCTTCTCTGAGTTCATTTTTGGCTGGTAGCAGTCTCACCCTAAGCGTCAGGCCTGACATAGCAGAGTGAAAATCTGTGCTTTAGCCCAGCACCATACGAATGCTGCAGTTTCTTGATGCATGGGTGAAGAAGCAGCAAAGAACTGCACACATGACTCAAAGGCGCTTCGTGATCAGATTTGTGTATCTCACTGCAGCTTGGTTAAGGCTGTGGAGCAGAGTTGTTTTCTCTCCTCGAAGAGACTGGAGTACAGTTCCAGCCTGCAGCAGAGAATGGAATCAGTGAAGTTTGGGTAACTGCTCTGTGTGTACACAACAGATGACTTGTGCCAGAGTGTCCTTGCGAGCAGAATAACCCGTATAAACACTTACCCACAAAGGAATGGGGAAGCCGCCTCAGGCTTCCTTTGCCCAATGCGTTATTAAAGTGCAGTCAGATTCGGCGGACTCTCTGCAGTTCTGCAAGATCCCTTATGAAGCAGTGTTATTTACTGCAAGATGCTGAAAGATAGGAGACTTTGGGTCAAATCCCAGTTCTGCAACTGTCTTGCTCTGGGACCTTGGACAAAATTGATTGTTTGAATCTGTACACCTTTCCCACAGTGGGTGAATTACTGGCAGGACTCTCATTGATTGGGAAGCTCCCAGGGTCTTTCCCACTGGATGATACCTTAACATACAAGTGTTGTTTCTATGTGTGCATCTAGGAAGTGTGATCGTGGCTTTTATTTTTATTTCTTTGGTACCCTTGAAAGATCTTTTGTAGCTCTGGAGAATGAGCTGACCTCTTTTGTTCCCCTAGCCTGAAAAAGGTCATATTTTGTTTAACTAACCTTTGAAAACACCAGGCCAAATTCTGCTCCCACTGCACCATTCAGAATAGCTGCAGAGTAACTCTGTCTTACAGCTCTGAAACTGAGAGTAGTATTTTACCCAAACCTTTCCATCTTCTGACTTGTAACAAGTCTGTCTCAGTATGTCTGAGAGTGCAGACAGTCATACCTCTTGTACACTGTAGTGTTAATTGTATTCTAGACGTATAGGCGTTTTAATAGGAATATAATACGGTCTTTAGCTCAGCTGCAGTGTAACAGAGAGAACCTGGACTGCTGAAGTGGAGATACTTGAGTCTGAGCTCTTTTCTCAAGCACTGGACTCTTTTGGCTGATGTTTTTATATCAGGTCAATGTATAATAGTGATTATATTTTGTTTGCATTTTAAAATTCTGACTTCTACCTTCCTGGTTACATCTTCTGGCGGTTTAGGTTCCAATACTTCTTCCTTCTTCAGAGGCTTCATACCGTTTTTGGTTTGTTTGTTGTTTTTTTTTTCCATGTTAATGTCTTCCCTTTTCACTGGAATAGTGCTCTGAACCTTATAAACTGATTTTTTCAGGACTTCTGCCATTCTTTTTCCATTAGATTTTGGCATAGCCTCACCACTGTAGCAGACTAAATAAACTTTGAACTAATATACTTACACAAAATCGTAAAATATGTGAAATTACTTTCTTTCTATGATTTTTCAAAGAGAAAGCTTCGAATACCAGCTTGGACAATGTATACATTACAAATAAGAAGAGGCAGGCTAAGCAAAACTTGCTGATATCGTTTTAATAAAAATCTTCATTTTAGTTCCATTTTGACATGCTCATATTGTGTGCTGCTTTAAAGTGTTAGTTTCTTCCTAGCAAAGCAAGAAGCAGGGTACCTCTAGCCTGTACTTCACCGAGACACTGCTTCTGGAAACTTTTGGGTTTGTTCCTTTATTTTAAGGTGAGGTTACAAACACATATAAAAGGATGCAACTGAAACAGGGCTGCTTCCAGCCACAGACATCAGAGATTTGTTTTCACATAAGAGCTGCTTGGAGAAAGCTAAGACTGGATTGTGAACAGGGAGCTGAAGAAATGAGATGGTAGGTTTATTTCTTGTAGAGGTTACCAGGTCGTATCAAAATCAGACCGATGTTTATTCTGACATCTGAAAAAAAACCCCACCATTTTGGCACACGTGGCTTTTGTCTTCCATTATCTCAACAGCAAATGTAAAAAAAAAGGAAAAAAACCCAGAAACAGTTCCTATTGGAGCAGAGGCGGTATCCAGAACACTGATCAGGCAATGAACATGGATAGTACAGGAGGGAGGACAGGGAAGTTGCAGTAGAGTGCTGCTTCCAGCCATGCTCTAGCTGCTCTGTGGACCTTAGTTTCTAGGAGTACCAGTCCAGCACTTTTCTTAGAAAATATGTTCCCTCAAATAATCAACAACTTACTTTTAAGTCGGTACTATGTTAAAATGGATATTAAGCAGGCTGTCTTCACTCCAGAAAAAAATCCCATGACTTCAGGCACTGTTGTATAACAGTCAGAAATATGTCAAGTTCTCTCTTAAAACTACTTCCATTTCATATTCCCGTTGGTAAATCCCACAATGAGTTTCAGAACTTCATTTCTCTCATACTTAGAAGGGTTTGTTTTTTGTTTTTTATTTTATTTCCAGGCTAAATTTCTACATGGCCAGAGTATATCCATCTGTTCTCATGGTGGTAGTCTTCTTTAGATGGAATAGCTCTTCATTCTTGTGGATATTTACCCCACCGGTATAAGCAACAGTCATGTCTCCTCTTCTTGAGCCTTCTGTTCTCATGAGGGTCCATGTTCCACTAATACTATACTCCTAAAGCTGTTCTACAGACCTGCTCTGGTATAGTCTTTTCTGAGATGGACACGGGAAACTGTCTGCTATCCCAGACAAGGTTTTCCCCATGCACAGTGGCTTTAGCATTTCCATCTCCTTAGCGGAATGGCCTTGCCTGTTACACCCAGCGATACCTGTCGCCTGACCATGCCACGGTGAAGCTTTGCAAACATGGATTAACGTGGCCAGGTGCCTCAGTCACGATGTCGTGTTCAGCCATGGAGCTCCTAGCTTATATTGGCTTTGTCACTGCACTTCTATCACTCCTCGGAGAATCCACTTCTTGCGGTATGGTACTCCAGCCTCCGCAGACAGTGACTTCACCTCTTTCCTGTGAACAGTGGAGTCCTATTGTCTGGGCCAAGAAAACAAATTCAGCTGAGTAATGCAACTCTTCCTGAGACTTCTCCTCGAGGAACTCCATCATTAATGTATTCCCCTCTGCTTCCTGAGTCTGCAGGAGCAGCAGCATCTCTCCTTTAGGTAGTTCCTTCATCACTCCACAGTTCTTGAACTGTCTATCTTGAACTATCTTGAACATCTGTAGTTTCATTACAGGAAAAAGGAAGGAAATTATAACCATTTTATTTGTTTAGGCTGGATGAAGCGAACTCAAAATTCATACAATTTTCAGACTGTGAAACAGGTAGCTCCTATAATACGTTGATATGATACATTTGATGACCTTTTCACTTTTCTCACAAGCAGCGTTTAATGTCCATTCCCATTAAGCTGGCTAAAAAAAAGTGATGTTTCCTCTGGTAGCAAATTCAAAAGACTGCTTTCTGGTTACCATCGAGCAGAATGCTTTAATCGAAGCATGACCCCTAAGGATCGAAATGGATGAGGGTTGGATTTCAAGGATAGAAATGGAATAGGATGTTTAGTGAATCTTGGGTTTTTTGCTGGGTTGGGGCCTGTATTACTACAAAGTGTCGCTCTTGCATTGATTTGTGATACATCAATGTAGAAACAAAACCGGTCATGGTTGGCGTGTTCCAGAGTCCACAGCAGCATTTTGAATCCTTGTTCTGACTCACATGAACTTGGGATTTCAGCTCCATCTCCCACCATAAACCTCCACTGAGACTGTTGCAGGGTTATAGCTTTAAACTCTTTAAAGCTACACCATCGCAGCTTTCCCTTGTATATGTCATCTGTACGCCAACAATTTCAGCTGCTAGAGCTCTAAACAAAGGTCGTTAATGAAACCAGTGCCCGGACTGCCTGGAGCGTCTGGCCCAATATTGCTCCCTATCTGAAGAGTACTAGGGACAGGGCAAAGCCAGGCTCAGCGAAATACCAGGCAAGACTGTGGGCAACAATAATCTCATGGGGCATTTCCTCCTCTGGCTCCTCCGCACGATCTCTTGTAGGAGGACAGTGCAGAGACACTGTTGCAGACTTCACTATGGCAAGAAGGCACGAACAAGAGGCTGCTTTGGCATCCAGACACCGAAGGGAACCCATCAACCAGGTAACGCTCTTTTTAAGAGGGTTGAAGAGGGAGAGGATTAAGGCTTACGCCCACGTATTTAGGTACGGACCTGATTCACTTAGGAAGAACCTTGCGGAGTGAATAATGAAAGTTCCCACTCCAAATGAAAAAGGAGAGCAGGATAAGGCCTGCTGGTTGGTCATTCCATTAAAGACAGTTATCGCGGTAGGCCTGCAGGTGAAGGTAGAAGAGGCAGAGTCAGGCCGTGAAGGCAGAGAGCGGGCTGAAGGCTGCTGCCGGGGCTTTTTCGAAGCACCCAACTGCGAGCGATCGCGTCCGCCCCGAAGGGCCGGCATAGAAATGGGCTTCTAATCGTGGGAGGGGGCGGGGGGGGAAACCCAAACAAAACCAGACCCAAACTTGGTGAAAAGCACCAACAACGTGCAGCGGGAGCAGCGACATCTCTCCGAGGGCTGCGGGGGGGGGCAGGTTTCTCCCCAGCAGGAAGCGGCGGCTCGGCTCCCGCTGGGGCAGGACGCGGGGCTGCCGCGCCGCAGCTCCAGGCCCGGCGGGAGGGCGCTGGGCAAGAGGGGCCCGGCGGTGCCGGAGGAGGGGAGCCAGGCGCCTGCCCTTCCTCTCCGCGGGAGGGGGGTCCGCAGCGATCTCAGCCCAACCCCACCCCCAATTTCCTCGGAANTTGTTGAAACTCCCACGCTTTAGGCTAGCGCAGACACTCGGGGCGTTCGCCCGTTGCTTTCCCTGAGCGACAGAGGCAGGGCCGGAGGGAAGGGGGCTGCCGGTTTAATCCGTGCTCCGGGGCAAAGGGGGGCAAAGGCAACCCAGGCCAAACTTTTCCTCTCTTTTCTTTCCTTGGCTTCATTCTGCGGCAGCCTTCCCACGAGAGCTGTGCTCAAAGCCCGCGCCCTGCCTAGGTAGCTTGTGTTCTCGAAGTCGCCGGCAACGTTGCTGCTCCATGAAATCAAAATTTATGATTATTCAAATGTTGGGGGCTGTGAAAAGAGAGGAAGAAAGAGAGAAAATTAATATTGCAGCTGTTCTTCTGATTAATGAGAGATAATTGCTCATGAAAAGTCACCCCTGTGGCATTTTGTTGTCTCCTGGATCTTTGTTCTTTTCCACTATTATTGAGGACTTTCTTGAAGACTAAGCGGTTCTTTTCAATTTTTGGTATTCAGAAAGTGTTGCTTGGTTACAGATAATGGAGAAATCTCGGGCTATATCGGGTAAGATGTGCCACAGACAGCAATATCACAATGCCACTTTCAGAAAAGGATGGATACAAGTTAACGATGCGCTTTCAATAAAACATTAATAGACTTGTTCACGCTTTTATAATGACCTCCTTAATGGGAGCTGGGGGCAAGTCCTGTCTTTTCCTTGCCTTCACGCCGCAAAACCCGGCTTCGAGATCGCCGATCGCTTTTGGCAACTGATAGGAAATCGATGTTAGCGGAGCGACTAGAGGCGATTACAGCGCAGGAGCCCGCGGCCCCTGGCTTACCCACGCACGGCGTGATTTTGCGCGGGGCTTTCCCCGCCTGGGAGCCGAGCCAGCCCAGCGCCACCGCATGTCACCCCGGCGTCGTGTTTGCCACCAGGGCCGCTCCACAGAGGCTGCGTTTTGGGGTTGG
>VZTL01002628.1:73695-93215 GCA_013400535.1 Scopus umbretta | reverse complement strand
ACCCCATGCATCTCCCAGCTCTGTGCATCCCCCCAACGCTGTGCATCCCCCCAACCCCGTGCATCTCCCTGTCCCCATGCATCTCCCCCCAGCTCTGTGCATCCCCCAGGCCCTGTGTATCCCCCCCCGAGTGCCTCCAGTCTGGCAGCCAAGCTGGGGGCACAGGGATGTTTTTCACCAAAGGGGTGTGCACAAGCAACTCTAGCTCAAACGCCACCACACAGGTGACAGGGCGTGCAGCTCAGGGACTGGCATGTCCTCCCCACTGCCGGGGGGTGCCAGGGGGTGTGCAGGATGCGGGCGCTTTCCCAGGCTGCCGATCCCACACAGGCACCATCCTGCGGGTGCTGAGCTGCCCGTGACACCTCCGCACCCCCAGTTCTGCCTGTGCCAACTGAGGGCTCCCAGCACCTTGCAGGAACAGCCCCTCTGGAAAGCTCAGGGTTAACAGCATCCCATTCAAAAGGCTTTTTTCTAAAAAACAGCATTATTTACAGCTCCTACCTCCTCAAGGGTAAATTTGCAGCCACATCATTAAGCACAGACAAAAGCCTTTAACCAGGCTGGGGGTATTCACAGCCCAAGCTGGGGGGAGACCTAAGCTCCCCATGAATGCAAACCTGGGGCGGCCGCAGGCCCTGGTGCTGGAGCTGGAGTGAAAAGCGGAACATCCCGGCGCGGCCTCGTCCTCGGGAGCCACGCGGGGCTGAGCTGACCCCGTCACCGCCGCCTGCCCGTCGTGACATGGAAACCCATTAGCCGCCTGGCTGGCAGGCACCCATCAGCTGGAAGGGAGGCAGACCCAGGAAAACCAACATCGCTCCCCCTGGGCCCACGCCCCCCGTCCTTCCCACTCTCACTGCTATCCATCCTTTTATTAGCCCTCCTGGGCACCCCTCCCCAGCGGCAGGCACCCTTCCAGTGGGTGCCCGCTGAGATCAAATGCTCCTGGAAAGGGAAAGAGGAGACAGGATGCTCCCAAGCTGGCTGGTCTTCGGAGGAGCACTTTCTCATTTCTGCCAGCAGTCATTGAGGACCACTTACCAGATGGAATCAACTGGCAGTTTGGGTACCCCCAAAATAGGGTACGTTTCCAGCTGCAGCGTAGCTGGAGCTCGAGCATCGTGCTGCAGGGCTGTAAGCCTGCCCGCCAGCCCAGACCCCCATGGAGGGGCTCGGGTGGGCTCCTGCCCTCCTTCCTCTTTTCCAATGGAAGGAAGGGGGAAGGAGAGATTAATTCCTTTTTCCCAGGGCAGTCCGGAGAGCCGGTGGTTACATTACACAACAAAGAGCCGCTGCACCTCCCTGCAAAATGATGTGCTGCTAAAACTCTGGTTAATTCGTGCATTCGACCTTCATAGCATAATCTGGTTAATGTGGTTTGGGGGCTGAGCAAGCCCCATCTCCCTGCACATAATTCAATAACGGTTTGAAGAGCGAGATCCTCGGATGCTTATGTTGTCATGGAATCCATGAAATAAGATTAATCGGGGCAGAGGAAAAGAAAGTGAGAAATCAGCCTAGTTGGGGAGGATAAGAGGAGCTGAGGAGGATTGCCATCGAATACCAATAGCACTCTCATCTGAAGATCTCCAGACCTCTTAAAACAGAGACACTTGCTACTCCTTCGCAGGAGGAGCAGCGTGTCAGTCTGCACAGGGTCTCCAGCAACAATTCAAAGGTCAGGCACTTCTCCGGGAACAGAAAACATACCAGAAAATGATTGGAATTATTTCCATCTCATGCCAGCCCGCGGAGCCCCTGGGTGCAGACCGACCGGGTGCAGAGCCATGCAGCTCCCGCCTCGGTCCTCGGCTGGGGCAGAGCCCCGGGCACCGCTCGCGGCACCTCACCTGGGCCATACAGCTTTGATTAACTGCATTAATTAGGGGAACACGGGGAACTCGGGGATCGGAAACGCTATAAAAGTCCTCCTGCAAAGACGAAAATAATTCTTGAATTGATTTGGAGTGGCCAGGGAGCAATCTGCAGAGCAAAGGGCCCTGCTCTGATGGCCGTCTGAAACGAGGGGCATGTCTCGCCTGCGAGGAGCTCTGCCCTCCCAGTTAACGAAGCAGCGTCCCTTTGTCTATACCCGCCTCGCTGCCCTGGGGCCTGAGGAGCCGATAAAGCCCTGCACACACTTCTCCAGCTCCATCACCACCAACGCACCAGCCCACCCAGTGCAGCAGCATCTCGCACGCCTATTTTCCACCCCTCTTTCACTGGGCTTTGGTGATTCCCTGGCGAATTGGAAGAATGCTGCTCCGGATCGGGGAGTGCAGACAACAGAAAAGTGCGTTTCTCTAGGTAAAATTAGGATGCTTGGATTCAAATGGGATCCCGGGGCTGCCGCCACGTGCTGTGACCCAGCCGGTCCTTCTGCCCTGGGACTTGCCCCGGCACCGACACACGTTGTCCCCCTTGAAATAATTTCCAGGGCACCTGAGCACTGCTGAACCGCATAAAGACGAATTCTGGTACGTGAACTCATCGCGGAAGGCAGCACTAAATCAAACCCACGGCTCCCGTTAGCTATCAGAGGTGGAACAGAGACATAACCTGTGGATATAGATTTGTAGAGTCTCTAATTTAGGGGTGGCCTGAATTTCATTCATATCCTCTCTGGCACACATAGTGGCGGGTTCTCCAGGAGGTGGGGAAAAAAAAGGGAAGCATTTTAAAAGGAAGGAGAACAACTTTCTTCTTAGGCCTCTTTAACGTTGTTCTGAACGGCAGAAATCACTCCAGAGATCATTTAGATATGCTTAGCTGATAATTTAAGTTTATAATTAAAAAATGATTTATTGACAGAAGCTTTAGTGGAAGAAGTTGTGAGAGTTTCATGTTAAATCTGTAAAAGTCCTCATTCACATCCTTTAGACTAGAGGATTATTTATAACAAGCCCTTATACCTAGAGGGTTGGGCTGAGAATAAAATCTTTGTACCTGCTCCATTTCCCTCATGGGGATAAATCCTCCTCAGTTAATATTCAGATGGGATAGGACTTGAGGAATCACTTCAGTTTCACACTTCATCATGCGTGCCCTTAATCAGTTTGCCGGGATTTCCTTTGCTCATCAGAGAAGGCAAACCCAAACGCCCCGGCTCCCTGCGTCGTGCACGTTGCTGCACAACCCAGCAGAAGCAGCGAAGGGGAGAAGTACGATCAGCGGGTGCAAGCAGGGACCAAAAGAGCCAGGGAGGGATCTGATGAAAAATAGCATTGCCACGAGCCACCAGGAAGGAGGGCTTGCCTGCCCTTCAGAGCACGCACTCGTAACCCACCGGCGAAGGCAACTGCGCCGTGCAGTACTTTACGATGCATAGAAACTCAACTTTTTACCTCCAGGGGGCTGCGAGGCTGGGAAAGGACTTTAGGGAGCCATCCAGTCCACCCCAGGGCTTTCCATCTACACCAGCGGGACCCAAAGCTGGCAGGGATGGGGAAGACCCGGTCCCGACGGAGACCCTCCTGCCCACGGAGGAGGGCAACTCTTCCCACCGCCCTCGATGTTTGAAAATACCGCATCGAGATGAAGGTGGAGCAGGGAATACCTACAGCTGTGAGCAAAACATTCACCAGCCCGTGCCATACAGAGGCGGGCAGCGGCTGCGGCAGGAGGAGCTGCCCTGGGGAGCTGCTGCTGTGTCTACAGGGCCTGCAAGAGAAGCGTTTTCTCCAGCCAGCCCCGACCCGGAGCTCTGGCCGTCCCGCGGCGACAGCCCCTCGGCCGCAGGAAGACGACAATTAGAGCAAGCATCTTTTGCAAGATAAGGAAAACGTTGTTTCCTGCAGACTTTACAACAGACTCTGCTCTTGGCAAGGCCAGAAGAAATCCAGGGAAATGTTGTTGGTCACGGCAAAGTTCCTCCTTTTTCCTTTTTAAGAGTCGTTTTAGGTCAAAGTCTTTCCTTGCGTGCTCTAAATACGCTCTGTCAACAGCGGTGATGCAAGCGGGAGAGATGGCACGTGATGGCCTTCTGCGAAGCAGCTCCGTGTTACTTTACTCGACATTTACTCTGCGCAGAGCCCACAAATCCACTTGATGGGAGAAGGTAAATATTTCCCAAGCTGACGCTCTCCCAGAGGAATGCTCGCGCATCACTCAGCTACGCTGGAAATGAATCACCTTTCAAATATTTGCTTTATCTTACCTTACCGTATAATTACCATCTCGACTCCCCCACCAATTTGATTTTGTGAGCAGTTAAACAATTCGCCTTAAACCCAGGACGGAGGCAGCGAAGCCTGGAAATGCTGAAGAAGGGGGGGATGCTGCGGGAAGGCAGCACCCAGACTACGGCTGCCATCACGCACTTTTCCCCCGGGACCTGCAGCCCGTCCCCGATCCCAGCCTCGCTCCAAGCCGCAGCGGCCGCAGTGCCGGCTGGCATCCCAAAACCTGCCCGAAAGCGGAGATAAAACCTCTGAGCCCTCCATCCGGGGGACGCCCCGCTCGCCCCTCTGCGGCGGCAGCAACCCTCCTCATCCCCCTTGTCGGAAAAGTTGTAATCTAAGCAGCCCATAGCAGCAAATTATATAGCTTTAATTAGTATTTAATTTAGATTGGGGAAGATAGCTATTGTATGTTTACTAAATATCAGTTCATTATTTAAGATATATTTGTTGCAGCTCACAACAATGCGACAGATGTGTATCGGGCCTCTGTTAAACCTTAATAAATACGTGCTTTTAACAAACAATCAGCTTTTAAAGTGTAATAGCTATTGCACGAGATGAAATTAAAAGATTAGCCAGAGCCGGTGCGTGATTTTGACGCTGGCTGAGGGAGCCGAGCAGCGGAGGGGCCGGGCAACGAGATCCTGCGCTTGATCCCCCTGCATCTCCATCAGCATCCCCACCCAGCGCCGGGTGGTCCGGCGTGGCCCCAGCACCTCCCTCAGCCGGGAGCGCTCCTCCGTCCTGCCCTGCGTGTTAAAGGCAGCCGCGTGTGAGGCAGAATGCGAAGCCGACGCTCCATCAGCAGTTTGCGGATGAGAGGGGACTGTCACAAACAATGACTTGCTTTATCCCTGCGCGTTTTGTTCCCATGGCATGAAGGTCAGGAGGAAAGTAGATTTATTAAAGCATAAACAAACTGCATAAATGCTTATGGTAATTCCACTTCCGTTAAAAATACCGGTTATTTTTAAAGCTACTTTAAATTATCTCCTTTCTAATGAAAACTCACATGTAATCTGTTAGTGAGGGATGTCTGTTGAACCATGAATTATTCAAAGAAGTCTCTGTTCTGTTATCTGGAGTCTCTGGAGATTATTCCCACCATTGTCCGTTGTGATGGGTCATTATGCACTCTGTGAATTTAATCTTTTAGGCTATCCAGCAGCACAGAAAAAATGTATGAATAACAATTTTCCTGTAATAACCTTCAACTAACCTTTCAACCAGAGTGAGTAATTCCAATCCTATTTTCACATCAATAGAAGAGTCAAAGCTAGGCAATTATCTCTTATCTGTTCCATAACCCTCCCCCTTTAATTTTTAAAAAGGATGTTAAAGTACTTACTGGAGGCAAGAAGAAGAAAGGAGGCTGGAATGAAGTATGGGCAAATTTTGATGAACAGTGATAGGGGTGTGGTTTAGATAATTATTAATTTCTCCCCCCCCCCCATTGTGCTGCATTCCTGCATTCCCAGTGGCACACCAGTTGCCTCACCCACCTCCCTACTGGGGCAGGTGGAGGAACGCCACCCCAACCCCACGTCTCCCCGCTTTTTGCCCTCCATCTGCACGGGGAAACGTCGCCGAGCGGGTGCAGCCTTGCTGCTCCCCGTCACCACCGGCTCCGGGTGGCTCTGGTGTACGTGGCCCGCCTCTTTAGGCTCCTGGGGTGCGCAGGCGGCTCTTCCGAGGGGTAACAGAGCCCAGACCCGCTCACCGGCATCCCCAAAACCCCAGCCTTGCTTCCTGGGGATTGCAATGCAGAGGAGAATCGGGCACGGTGGCACGTGGGCTCCGGCTACCCGTGGGACCAGCCCCGTGCCAGCATCGGGCGAGGGTTACCCGAAGGCGCTGGCATCCCTGGGGGAGCCCTCGGGGGGGATGTGAATTTGCAGGGAGGATTCAGGCAGCAATAAGGAAGCGCTGGTCTGTTTGGATTTCAGTTTGCTCGGTCGGGCACCGCACCAGCCATGTTTGAAGGTCAGAGGTTTGTGATGATAAGCCAAGAATGAGTAAGCTGATTGCCAGCCTCGAACTCTCCGGTGGGAATTTGTATCGGCTGAACTCCGGAAAAAACCTCTCCGAGGCTCAGGAAGGGACATTTTATCAGAGAGGGAGGCTCAGCTGGGGGTAAGAGCCGCGGGGTGAGGACCGGGATATCACCATTCCAGCCCTGGTACTGAACGCTGCGGGTTTGGGGAAAGCAGGAGTAAAAGGGAGCGGGGAGAAGTGCCCAGGCACGGCTCTGACCCCCAGCAGCGCCCGGCTCTCCCGCTCGAGGCACCTTTCTCACCCGGTCGGATACGGGGAGGAAGGGATAACTCCCCCGTTGCTGCCAGGCAGCATTCCGGGCACACGGTGGGGAGCTGCCGAGTTCAGGGCTGCCGCCGTCTCGCTGTACCTTCAATCTGCCTTTCCCAACCTCCGTTCACAAGGCCTTTCGGGGTGAAACCCCGCACGCAGTGCCCACAGGAGCGACGCAGCGGTGCCGGCCCCAGCGCAGCCCCGAGGCAGCAGCGCGGCCCTGCCGCGTGTCCCCGCCGGCCCAGGCTCACGCGGAGCTCCTTCCCCCGGGAACACCCAGCCCTGCTGAGCCACTGCAAGACCCCGCGGCAGGCGTGAACGGTGCGGCACAACCGCGCCATCCCCGGCGCCTTCCCTCGGCAGGCAGAGCCAGCTCTCCGGAGCGGGCACCCCGAAGCGCCTCGGGGTGCTGCTGCATTTCAGAGCCCCTCAGTCTGAGCGGCTCCATCTCGCGCACCCCGTGCCTGCGCCCCGCGCCGCAGCCGTGCAAACAGACCGGCATCGAGGCCCGCACCTCTGGTCTTCTCCCTCTCGACAGGGATTTCTGACGTGACTTTGGTGTTGGAAAAACCCGGAATGTCTGCTCTGAATTAAAACACCCCGGGTTTTCAAGGTCAAGGCTGCAGCACTGATGGAGCTGCCTGTCCCGCCTGGGCCAGCTTGGGCCCCTGGTAAAATATGGATTATTACACATATGCAGACATGTATAGAGAGCAAGAGTTGCAACCGCAGCGCTTGCTGTGTCCTGGTGGAGCCTGTGCGTGCCCTGGCCCCAGCTGTCGCTGCTGCGAACACAACAGCATCCATCAATGCAAATCCCCTTCCCCAGTAAGTGTATAAAATTGCCCTATTTGCACTTGCTATTTCCTTCAGGAACAGAAATATCGCCGGAGTAATCTCGGCCGGATTGCCAGCGCTGTGCTGCAGAAGGATCGCATTTGAAAGTCTAATGACGGACATATTCCTCCTAATCAGAACAGTAATTTCATGGGCAAAACACCCCATTGTTTTGCAGAGAATGGAAACCAGGAAACAAGAATGCCGCACTAAACATTAATTGTATCAGTGCCCAGGCATTTAAGAGAGCAGGGACTTCTCAGAGCAACGCACACCCCAGTTTTTGGGACAGTTGTCTTTAAGAGCCCTGGAAGTGGATGAGAAGGCTGATCTGCCGCCAGCTGGCAGGCTGGCGCGCTCCGGATAAATGCAGACTATTGTTCAGAGCTTTTACAACAGCACCATCAAGCAAAGAGGAAAGAAAAAAAAAAAAAAAAAAAGGAAAAAAAAAAATCCGCTGCCAGCGCAGAGATGGGGGTAGGAACGGGGATGATCAGTGCACGGGGCTGCAGGGCAGCGCTGCCCGGCACTGGGGTGCCCAAGGTGCCCAAGGTGCCCCCCGCCACGCGGAGGGGTGCTGGGTGCCGGCTCGCCCCACGCATCCCGCTGGCAGCCGAGCTGCTGGCTCAGCCCCGGGGCTGCGGTGCTGCCGAGGCCGCATCCTGCACCCCTCACCAGCAGGCACCCCGGTGGGGAGCTGGCTGTTGTTCTCCAGACCCGGGGAGCACCGGCGGCGGCGCACGCCACAAACCAGCGTAGGAAATCAACGCCTGGCTCGTGGCTCGCTGGGGAAGGTTAACAGTCAGACCTTGTTTTGGAGGAAATTCTTTTACCATGAGCTTCCCCGGCAGCGCATCTGCGCAAACCGCCCAGGCTTTGCCCGTCCATGGCCAGGCGCAACCGTCCTCCCAGCCCCAGCGCAGCCGGAGCCCAGCATCCCGGCACGCGGGGCTCGGCCGTGCTGCCTGCTCCCATCGGCAGCGGATTGCCTCAGAGCCGACCTGTTTATTCTCCGTATTGCAAGCGCGCCCCAGTTCACGCCGCTTTAAGCCGATTAGAGATCGGTAGGTGTTGCTCAAATGCACTTGCTGCGCGTGTCCCGACACGTCTGCCGCGCTGTAACGCCTGTCTGGCCGGCAGAAATGTTTGAGCGGCGCTGGCCAAGTCTCTATAAATTACTTATTAGTCACCCAGACTAAGATCTCCATCCCACATCTCAAAAATAGCTGTAGGCTGAGAACAGACTTCTAAAAAGCAGTTAAAAAGGCCCAGAAAGTAAACAGAGCGGAGTGAAAACCGAGAAGTCTCTGAAGTTGGAGCTCTGCTGGGTCCGCTCATAAATGACGTGCCATTTTCTATCGAGGGGGTTGCACATACATCAGGGCACTTGTGAAGAGCTCGGCGAGGTGCATTTGTCAGTGCCTGTGCTGGACGGTCCCGGGCTATGAAGAAGAGAGCGGCTCTGCAGGCAGGAACGGCCAGCGGCGACAGCCAGAGCTGGCGAGCAGCGCCTGCCCGGGAGGGGAAGACGGCAGCCCTTCGGGGGCTTTGTTTGCCTGTTTGACTCTTTCATTTATTTAGTCCTCAATTAAAAGTGCTAGACGACAGTCAGCAGTGCCAGGAGCGCTGCGTTCAGGACGCTGTAGCGTGGGTGAGCACCTGGATCTGCGTGCCGCTGGAGGGGCCTGTGGATGCTGCCGGGGGCTCGGGGACACCCCTGTCCCCTGCAAACCCACCGGCCTTGACGAAGACCCTGTACGAGACCCCCACCAGCGTGTACCAGACCCTTCTCTTGCAGGTGACCCACCAGCTGATGATCCAAAGCGGGGAGCATCACTTCCCAAAGACCTGAGGAGCTTCTGGGCTCCCAGAGATGTCACGAGCAAGCCCATGCACCAAGCGGCTGTGCCACATCTGCACTGTCCCCCACGGGCGGGCACTGAGCATTCCCCACAGCCCCCAGCCGCTTGCCAAGGCCTCCTTTGCCCAGGGACCCAGCAAAGGACTCTCCGTGTGGATCTCACCAGTCGGTATTTCTGGACTCCTCAAATGTGAACACACAGAAACACTGACGATGGATTGAGACCCAGCACTTGCACAGTAAAATTATGCCCTATCAACAATTATGCTTCCTCCAGAGGAATAGAGTTGTGGTTTAATGACTCCAGTTGGCTTTAAAGCCTGAAACACAACTGTGCTGCCTGTGGCCAAATTTCCACTCAGACAATTTTTAAGAGTGCAGTTGCACGTCTAGGCTTACGGGTGTCTGGATGCTCGTCCTCAAAGTCCCTGCGGGAGCCAGCAGCCAGCACCCCGAGTGCTCAACACACCTGCACTGCCCCTGCCCAGCCCCGGGAGGTAGGTGACAAGGTGAAGCCGGGAGCTGGGGGTCAGCACCCTCCGTCGGCACAGGACAGTGGGCTCGGGAGGGTCGCTCGAGAGGTCCCAACACCCATGGGTGCTCTGTGGGTGCAGCAGAAGATACACCGGCCAGCGCCGGGGCACAGCAGCCTCAGCATCCACCACGGCGCCATGGAGAGCACCAGGGACGGGGTCGACAGGCGACCTGACATCCCAACGGTGGCAAGAGCAGCAGCATCGCGGGCAAGGCTTGGACCACAGTGCCGGTCCTCCCTTTTGAGATCTGCACGTTCCGCCGGGGCATGCCATCATCACACGCGACTAGTTTTCACTCGATGAAGGGCAAGAACCAACGCCTTGGAAGAGCTGCTGAGCAGAACAGCAGGGCTATGTGATGGTGGGAAGATATTTGAGAGCAGGGAAGGCTGGTGAGCACCTGGCCAAAGCTGAGGCAGCGCTGCAGACGAAGCCTGCAGCAGCACTGATGGGCAGGAGCCGTCACAGCTCCATTTTGGGGCCACCTTCGCCCACGCGCCCCATGGCCAGGGTGAAGGGCAGAGTGCTGCCCACCACAGCCCTGGCCCTCTGCACCGCTGGGAGATGGAGAGGTGCCCACCACCGAGCCCCCCGTGCTCACCCTGCTGGGGGGCCCTGTCCCGCTTTCAGTGGCGATCAGAGCCAGAGCCAACGTTCCCCCTTCCCCAATTCCATCCGCCCCATCGAACTGCAGAGCAAAATGCCCAAAACACTTTATTCCCGGGTCCAGGGGCGGAGAGAGGGAGCTAATTTGCCGGCACGGCTCCGCACTGATCCATCCTGCTTGCTCTGGTGGTGGCAGCGGCTCGGGCAGAGCAAACACTAATGAGGCAGCGAAGACAAACATTTTGTCAGCGCTGACAAAGGTGAGCTTTTATTAAAGCAAAAAAAAAAGGAAAAAAGAAAGAAATTAATTGGGACAGCTTCCAAACAAGCCCTTGCGATGAAAGAGAGGGCGCAGCGGGGAGGCAGGTGTACTTACCCGCCGAACGAGAGCCATCTAAAGCCGACTGCAAGCAGGTAATTTTAGAGACAATGATTTAGAGCGAAGCACAGAGAGGATTTCGGAAACCATGGTACCGGGTCCCCACGGTGCTCATTAAGGTTGTACAGATTGCATTTCCCATCTCCCTGCTAGCCTTCCAAAGTGCCTGTTATTAATTCATAGAAACATTGCAAGAGTGATTGAATCCAATGATTACTGGAGCAGGCAAACACAAGAGATGGTAAAATATTCTGTCTCTCTCTATCAAGGCTCTCTGAGCACAAAAAAAAAGGGAAAAAAAAAAGTGTTGTGAAATATTAATCAGAGCTGTTTGCCCCTGGGCAGAAAGAGGGGAACGGTGCAATCAATGTAGCGCAAGCTTTCCCAGTGACATCTATTTGAGAAGCTGATTACTGTGGGTAAACATAACTAAATATTCTGGATCTTTGGATTTCACCTCTAGTGTCGCCACTAAAATCCGATTCCCTTATCATCTCTCCGCAGGCGCGGCCCCGGGGGAATCCGGCAGCGCTGCTCCTGCTGCAGCTGGCGGAGGGAGGAGCGGCGGGACGGGGCCTGATACGGATTGCTTCAATTGCATTATAAACATTAGCTTGGGGGATGATCATATGAAAGACGTTGCAGGAGCCCTTGGCAGACCAGAGGATTTATTGCCTGCTACGATCCCTGAAAGTGTAACTAATGGATTGAAGACATGTAGGGAGTGCAAACAATTAATAGGAAATTAAGAGAAAGCAGCGTTATTAGCATCATTACAGCCAGATCTGGAAGGGCTGTCCCGCGGGCCCCCCAGCGACGGCCCGATGGCCCCCAGCCTCACAGACAGCGGAGGGCAGGGTGAGGACGCCTCCGCCGCCCCTAGCAAGAACCCTGAACTCCTAATGAAGCTCCCACCACTAAGGTTGCTGTTAATTAGCTACGTAGTCTAATCTAATTGTTCCAAATAGAATTGAATTTAATAGAACCGTCCGTGTCGCTATTTCTCTGGGGCTGCCGGAGGCAGACGGGCTCTCGCAGCGCACCTGGACACCGGTGGACATCGTCTGGCAGTGGCAGGGGTGCGCGGTGCTGCCTGCGTGCAGGCAGAGCAGGCAGGGTGCTGCCCGCATCCCCACACATCGACGACTTGCCTTGCCCTGCCTTTCTGTTAACATGGCCTTTCCATTTATTATTTTTTCCTGGGCTTGTCTATCACCTCCCGAAAAGCAGAAAACTTAGGACTGAGAAAGGGTTTTTCCAGCAACCAAAAATATCAGACTATTGTTTTTTTAAGAAAACCTCCCAAATTCTCAATAGGAGAAAGAATTGAAGAGAAATTATTTTCTCACAAAGCCATTTTTCTTTGGGAAAAAAAAAAATCTTTGGTAAAAGTTTCAACGGGTTCTAGTTCTCAGGAAGCTGTTAATTACTTGTCATGGACTTCTGAAATAATTCTCCCCTCTTCCAACCTCTGCAGAGCCTTGGCCCACACAGGCTCTGCTTCCCCCCACCGCTTGAAATGTCTCCGCGCAGCCAAAGCAAATGACTCTGGGAGCGTAACATGCCTCTCTCCCAGATGTTCAGGCATTAAAACAAGCATTAGGAAATGTGTGCGAGAGTGATGATGGACTCCTTTCATTGTCAGACTTTCCTGGCTTGGCAATAACACCGGGGCTGGCGCTGATACGATGGACGAGAAGCCGTAAGGACGTTGATGGAGCGGTGCGTGAGCACCAGCCGTTTCCAGGAATGTTTTTGCTAAACACGGTGTTGTGCTTTCAGCTGAGCTGGCTTGGATGAGGAGGGCTTTCCCTGAGCAGAGAGGTCCTCAGAGAGCAGCAGGCAGGGGGGCAGCCCCGCATCGCTGTGCAAGCAGCGCTGCCTGGAGCCCCGGCTTGCACCGACCTCGCTCCATGGATGAATTTCTCTGCAAGGCTTCCTTCTGTCAGGGGAGCAAGAGATACCTCAGGGAGGGGAGGGGGGCTATGACTGGGAGAGCTTTTTTTTCTCTTTTTCTCATTTATGATGGTCAGACTTTTCTCTTACCACGCTGTGAACCCCAAAACACACAATCAAAATGCACAAACCTATAAAGCTGAAACGACCTACACCCTCTGGAGGTATATAATCTACTCAAAGCACAAAGGTGCATCTTTGTTTTGCTTTGGGGCAAATTTTTGCTGGACTTACAGCCATGGAAACTGAGCTCTCCTTATCCAAATCCTATCACATATATATATATCCATATTCTCCTTATCATATATAACCTACTTATTATCACATCATATCTTCTCTCCCATTGCCCGTCCGATACGTGTAACTTTTCCCATACTCCTATAATCGTGACTTTCTTCTTCTGACCCCACTACTCTCCCTGTACATATGTTTCTTTCAAATTCATTCCGATTCTGAACCATTTGGGGACTATACCAACCCAAGACGGGCGCTGCACAGCAAACGCTTGCTTGCAAGCACTGCTAGGTTTCTTCCACCCTTTGACACCAGCTACCCCAGAGCAGCCCCTTCCCCAGGTCCGCCATCCTCCGGTGAAGTCTGAGCGGTCACCCACACAGACGTTAAATGCCCACCCTGTTATCAGCATCTTCAGCCCTCCTGGATTTCCCTGGTTAGCCTTGGGTTTGGGCTCATTCTTAACCTTCACATGCAATGAGTTCACGGGGGGATGGACAGTCCCCCCATCCCCAGCAGACGCAGTGGAGGGACCAAGCCAAGAGCTGCAATGCCCTTTCAATCCACCACAGTAGCCTGGAAAGAAGCCTGGACCTTTATACCAAGGGTACCTCAGAGCACCTCTCTGCTGAGAGGTTCAGATCCTGCAATGCTTGGACAGGCAGCTGAAGCACTTTGTGTTTAATTGCAGAGGAGTGCACATTTTATATAAAAAAATTTGTACCACTTAAGTCCCATTAGGTGAAGACAACTCCGAAACGTGAAACGCAGCATTATCCTAGGTAAAAATAAAATTAAAAATTTGGAGCAGTAAAGAGAGATGGGCTGGTCTCAAGAGGGTTGGAGATTAAGCCCAATTCAGCTAAGTGCTTGGATGATTTAAACCACTTGTGTGTACAAACCTGGGCTGGGAATCTCAGGGGAACCCATGTGAAAACTTTCGCCTGTCCCGAGTTTCGGTGGATGAGTGAGAACAACTTTTCCTGTGGTGGTTCAGTGTTTTTCATTCCAGGTCCCTGAAGAAAACAGGAAATGTGGAGTCAGATGGGAAGAAGTCAGCCACATTTTTGACCTAATAAAAAGGTCCTATTCAATGGCCAGGCAAAGCGGTCTGGAGTTTGGCCTCATCCTGCCTACTCCTCGTGGTACGGATCCTGCAGCATCCCCCACCGCGGTGCAGGGAATGGGGCAAAATACTCAGAAATGACCAATGACATCCCGAAATTCAAACTACAAGAGAAGGGATGCCAGCCTGCTGCAGCTCCCACGCTCATCGCTTGCAGGGACGTACGTGGTTTGCCCTGAAATGCCGTCCAGCTGCCTGCCAGCCAGCGATGCTGCCTGCACTCACGCTGCCCGCACTCGCCCTGCCTGACCCAGGCAAGCACTCCAGACATGGCGGGCAGTCCCGGGTGGAGAGCGGGGCTCTCGGGAAATAAGCCCAGAGCAGTCCTTAACCCCGGCTTTACAGCCAAAGCCTTCGGCAGGGCAGGCACGAGTCCGTGCTGCCACGGGGACAGCCAAGGCGATGTCCCGTTTCCAGCCCAAACCCTGAACTGCAGGAGAGCACCACTCCAGAGCTACCATCCAGGACAGCCTCCCGCCCAGGGATGCAAAGTGACTGATTTGAATAACGATGCTCGTTTGCATGCGGCTCCAAATTAAGCGCGCACATGGTTTTTCCTCTCTCCTGCAAGCAGAGCTGGCTGTGCTGGGACGAGCTGGTGGCTGCCCGTCGGGGCTCTCTGAGCCTAGAGCAGAGACAGGCAGGGGACGTGTTTGAGCAGCATGAGACCTGTTGCTGTTGCCCGACTACGACTTTTTCAAAGGGAAAAGAAAAAATATCCCTGAATATGCTTTTTGGCTCATCATCACTTACCGCTTCCATCACTTTGGACCCCAGGATAATCCCAGCTGGAGCAGCACAGTCACTCTCAACACAAACCCCGCAGCAGCGTCATGCCAGGCGCTGTGGGATTTTATGGGCCCTGTTTCAGGGGGATGGAGGTCACCCACAGGTGCCTGGACTGGCCCTCGCAGGGATGGCCAGCGCTCAGGACGATTCCCTGGGAACTGCAGAATTTGGCCAGGTTTGTCCTTGGCCCCAGGTGTCCTGGATAATCTCATCCAGCGTGTGGGGACCTGCCCTGGGCACCTCTGCTGAGCAGGCCAGAAAGATGGCACCTGCTATCCACAGTCGGTGCATCCCACGGCTTTGGGGAGGCATCCCAATTCGTGCATGCACCGGGAGGTCTGTGCAGCTCCGTCCAACACACTGCCCGCTTGCACACCCCACGTGCACCTGGATTTCCTTCTGCTCTGGAAAACCTCTCCGCAACGCAGCAACCCCAGGCCGGCAGCAGTCTCGCCCGCGCCCAGCGGAGAATGCCGGGGCAGCTCCTCTCCCTGGCTGCCGAGGACGTGCAGGTCTCGGGGCTGGGAGGATGCTGTGGTCCCAGCGGGATGCCAAACCGGGGGAGCAGGAAGGAGCTCCAGTAGCAATGGATGCAGCTGGCAAACGCTGGTGTACCCGCAGCAAGCGACGGCAGCCCTGCAGCCTGGACCAGCTCCTCCGCTCCTTCCCCACCACCCAGCTCCTCGGGAAGCCTCTCAGCAAGGCTTTCTCTTCAAAGAACAACTTGTATAAATATTTTCTTAAACAAACAAGGCCAACTGTGAGGTATTCCCCAAAGAAACTTTCAAAAGCGGGATCTCGTTTGTACTGAGGAGCAGGGTATGCAAATGCAGCAGCTGTCTGAAGCTGCACGCAGCGACAGGGCTGCATTTAATATCTGCGCCTGATGATCGAGTACGGTCTAGACAAAACCGCTTAAATCAGTTAGCGCGTGGCTTTAAGTGCTGAACTTGCTGTTATTGCTGCTAATGGGAGAACAGCCCCATTACCACCGACCCGCGAAGGTTATGCCAGACGCTCGCTTGGAGATCTGCAGAAACAACAGCACGGAGAGTGCAGCAGAAAAGCTAAAATTAAAATCCTCCAGGAAAAGGGGATGAAGCAGAGTGCTTGTTAGCAAGACAAAGCGAACATCCAATAAAATGACATTTTGCTTTTTAACACATTGCGCTTGGAGGGGTTTCCGTCCTTGGCAATTGATTTGCTGCTTGTAGGTACTTTCCCTTCTGCTCAGTCACCGAGCCCAGTCTCATTACTGAATTTTTAATTTTCTTTTTTTACAGTGAGACTGGAATTTAAGTTTCCACTTGGAGAACGTAAGCTGTGATTTGTGGATATTCCCATTAATAAAACACATTTTGCCTGCTGTGGCTCACAGCACGGCCATTGCCTTAGCTTGTCTCCAGCAACAGGATGACCGTTGGCTTATTTGTTCAGATACTGGTGAAACCCAAAAGGTTTGTGAAATTCAGCATGTCTGGATACTCGCTTAAGGAGACAGGTTAGTCATTATTTATCCCTCTCCCATTTAAAAGGCTTCAGCTGGCCAATCGATGAGTAAAACCAGGACAACGCTGCAAGCATCAAAAACACAGCCAAAGCCAAATTCCCAGACTACAGTAAAGCTCATTCATCCCCGAAGGATGACGGCAGGGAGAGGAATCGTGATCGGTTCACAAATGACTTTCAGAATAAACAAAGGACTGAAGTCATTAGGTAATGTATTTGCAATTAATGGTCTGTCCAGTTCCAGGCCCGATGGCAGGAGAGAGCAAGGGGAGTTAGAAAAAGTCTCACTCTTCTTGACTGACGTCCTGTCGCACGTTTCAATTGACAAATTAAATCCTGGTATTGTCGCCAACCCAGAAAGAAAATCACTTGCAGCTCTGATGTTCCAGAGCTGCCGTGGTGGAAGGGAAGAGGAATGTCCCGACTTCCTGGCCACGCCAGCCCTGGCTGAGCTTCGTTCATTCTTCTCCTTTTTTTCCAAAACATGGGAAAAGTTGAAGAAGCAGCCCTCCCAAACCGAAGCATTAAACGGTCATTTGAATTTTGCCAGAATAACCAATATAAGGAGATGCTTGCCCTTCAAAAACTGGTCTCTCCTCAGGGAACCGGCTCTCCTGGGAATAAGGAGAGGGGCAGAGCCAAGCCAGGCTGCAAATTGGGTGAGAAACGGGCAAAAGTCCTGCCAAGGCTCTGGTCCAACTAAAGCCGACCCTATTTCAGCAGCATCCCCAATGCCTGGGGTTTGCTTAGATAGATGGTTCCACTTTTGGGTTGCATTAAATAAATAAATATGTTTTGAAGCTGATAAAGTGTTTTAAAAATTCATTAAAGAGAAAGAGCCTGGCGAGAGGCAGCCGAGAGCAGAGCTTGCAGTCTGAAAGCCTTTTCTAACGTGAGCTACCGCTCTGATCTGTGCAGAAATAAATGGTGAGGTCTCCTTGCAAACCCCACCAGGCAGCACCGATCCCTGTCATATGGGCTGGAGAAAATTTCAAGGGACATAGTTAATAAGAACTAATTAACCTCATGAAATGCGCTTGTTGCTGGTGGCCCAGCGTGTTTATTGACCGAGTCCTACACCAGGCAGTTTTCATTCCGTCCCCCTCTTTTCCATCGCCCGCACGCCTGGCTGCAGATAAGGGAGCGGAGGCAGCTCTGGCACTTTAAGGAGACGTGGGGACACAGAGGGGATAAGCCAGACAAAGCACTTCACATGGTCCACTACACCTTTAATGTACAGAAAGTAATTAAAATGGGAGACAAATTCATCATCAGTCAGTTCAGTTCAAAGTGCAGCCAGGCTGTATCTTCCTTATGCATGGGTAGCGTGATGTGCATATCCGTCATAAAACCTGCATTAAAAATTAGTCAAAGCTGTTAGTACATCACAGCAGACCAGATGGTTTATGCTCTGAAGTGTTTCAGGAACCTCATTTTATTATACATGAATGCCTCGTGTCGTAGGCCTGGGCTGATATTTTCATTAAACACACTCCACAAAGCATTACAGCTCTGTTGTCATTTTATTCAGCACGGATGATTTCTTGCACACAGGCTTTACGGTCGCGGCTTGTCACGGCTGCTCCCGCGGCACGGCGTGGCCCGGCTCGCCGCAGGCACGGCACGGCTTCCCCAGCACGGCTGCCCCGCGACAGCCCCTCGTGCAGCTTTCTGCTCCACGAGCCCAAAAATCTCCCTGCAGCATCCCTGCCTGCATCGCTGTGCGTGCCGCTGTGTGTCTGCTGGGCTTTTTGGGGATGTTCCCTGCAAGGGACCCTCCGATCTGCAAATATTCCAAAAAGAGGAGCTCTCCAGCTGTGTTCAATGCAGTTTTCCCTCGAGCTGAGGCATGCGTGCTATCAAAGCCACAGGGACATCCCCAAACCATCCCCTGGGAGCTCTGCCCGAACCGCTCAGCCGAGGAAGGGTATCTGGAAGAGGCAAGACAAGACAAAGAGCAGCTGGTCAAATCTTAATTAATAACCGCAAAGGTGATGTTTGGAATCCTGCCCGCGGTCGATGCCGGAGCAGCCCGTCAGCACAACGTGGCCCTGGACCCGATCGCACCCGCCTGGGTTTTGTGCTGCTATGACTTTGTTCACTTCCAAGCAGTGACCCTGAATGGAGCCAGGGTGACGGACTCATCCTGCTCCGCATCAGAACTTACAGAAACCTTGTGTTTTCACAAACCAGATCCCGGGAGTTGATCCCCAGGAAGACGGGAACCAGACCCAACGCCCAAGACTCGGTGCTCCGTCCTGGCTATCCCAGACCCGGCGAGATGCTCTACCTTCACGCAACGAGAATAATTCAAAACAAAACACGCAAGCATGGACGATCCTCCTTGGCAGAGGACAGGACAAGGGACGTGTGACAGATACTCAATCAGGTTGCTTGGTGGTTACAGAAAGGCTTTGGACGCTGATGATGAGCATCCATCGCTGGGGCTGAGCACTTCCCTGGGGGTACCCCCCTCCCCACGCGCCGGCTGCGTGCATCTGTCTGCAGCACCAGCATCCATCTTCTACAAGCTCATCTCAAAGCAAGCTAGCCCGAGGCCTCGATAATTGAATGACAACCTAGACAAAACCAGGCATTTAGGAAAAAAAAAAAAAAATCACATTGAAGCAGCTTGCTTTTTAATGTGGCCTGAAGAGACGCAAAAATATTTTAATTCAGATTTTGGTCCACACAAATGTGCTTTAAATCACTAGGGTGTAGTGATGGACTCGATCGAGGTTTCGGATCCTTGTGGGCTGGAGGCCTCGTTCACTTCACTGCAATAACTTTCTTTAAACAACAACTCTGTGTGTGTGTGTGTATGTGTTCTTGCAGCCATTTGGGGTAATAGCTATTCGGCATTTTAGATTAAGTTTAAATTGGCTCAGGTCATGTGTGTTATAATTTAAAATTTGTTATCTGAGCTCAATAGTCCATTAAAAAAAAAATAGCTCACTGCTGAGAACAATTCAAAATGATCGCATTCACTAAAACGAGCCCCGAGATTGAAAAAGAGGGAATGAAATAACATTTTATACCTAAGACATAGTGATCCCTTCAGGTCAAGGTGAAGTGCATTGGCAGAGCCCGGCACAGGCAGGGCCACGTGGCTGCAGGGTCCACATTGGGGCTGGGGATAACGCAATAGAGGGTAATAAACACCGCGATGAATTCCAAAACTATGATTTGATCCCTC
>VZTL01002628.1:4822-73651 GCA_013400535.1 Scopus umbretta | reverse complement strand
TCTCTGCAGCTAAGATAAACAACTTAAATTAGATTGGGGTCACAGGGATGAACAGTTTGTGCTCCCACAGACTTCGCGAGGTTGCTGGCAGAGAGAGGCACCACGCCGGGGAGGGCTGGTGGGGAGCCCCTTGGCACGTGGCTGTGCTGGGTGATGAACCCCAACTCCACAGCCAGGCTTTGGATTAACCTGGGGCCACCTGGATCACAGTTACCCACATGGGTGAGAGCTTCCCAATGATAGGAGAAAGCAGGTCTGGAAGCCAGGAGAGCTTGGATCCAGCCCCTGCCTTCCCAGGCAGGTTATGTCCCCTGTATATCTATTAATCACAAACCTAACCTCCTCCACAGGCTGGTTTTTCTTGAGTAAGCAAGCAAATTTCTTTCTACCCTCATAAAATGAACTTGCTGTCCTCCAAACCATCCTAATAACCATGCACTGGATCAGCTCTGCTTTGAACAGGTTTCCCTTGTGGATGAAACCCTGTGACCATACAGTACGCAGCATTTTACTGCTGCCTTGGGCCATTAATTTTATCCCATCCCAAATGGAAAGACTTCTCCCAAGAACAACAGTTGCCTTCTCTTTTTGCAGGCTGAGTCACAGCCTCAGGCCATGGGATGTACAAGAGAAAGGAGCTCCAGGCTCCAACACCGGTGACAGCGGAGAGCTCAGATGAAAGGTGATGGGCATGGTTTGGTGCTGAGCTGCAGCACCACCACAGGCAGCACCCGCTCCTCTGCAGGTAGGCTCGGCCATGGGCTGGAAGGGGCTCTCTGAGCTGCCCTTCCCTTAGCCTACCTCGAGGAAACGAGCAAATGGTGAAGCAACGGGGAGAGGCAAAACAAAGGAGAAGAGCCGCTGTGAAAGACGAGATGAGGAAACGACACGTCTGCTCCTTTGTGCATTCCCACATGGTGACTTTGGCAAGGAGACCAATCCCTTAGCAAAAACAAGCACAACCCCCTTCCCCATCCATGGCCACATGAAGACAGTTGTTATTTGCCAAGCTTCCAGCTTCTGAGATAAAAATCTGCAGAGTCACACATCTCCCAGGCCGTCTGCCCAGATGGAAAGATCTCCAGGGCATATGCTTGCACCTTTCCATACCTTGGGATAGCATCAGCCTGTTTTGGGTAATTTGCCAATATGAGCAATTAATAACAGCAGCCCCTCCTCTCTGGCATTGACCAACACAGAACAAGAGGAGACTTTCCTAAGAGAAGGCGTATTCCGCGTCATTAATCAGCCCATCAAAACATACCTTTTTAACAGGATAACCACCCTGTTTGCTTTGCAGCTGTGTGCAGCGAGGACTGAAGCAATGTTTTCCCCAGGCAACACACGCAGGTGATGGGCTTGTCGGATAACCACAGACGCGTACACCCTTACCCACTTGCACCACTGCCGCAGCGCCCACATCCAGAACCTCATCTGCTGGACCACCTGCTCTGCTCAGCTCTCCAGCTCCCTGCCTCCCCTTCCACCCATGCACTTCCTCCAGCCACTTCCCGAGAGTCACCAGATCCTACAAAACCAGGAAAAAACGCTTGCAATGTTCACAGTGGAAGTTATGAGAAGAAAAGTTGATTTTCACCCCTCGAAGTCCAGAGACAAGGAGAGCTGAGATACGCTCTGCAGTAGGATAACCACTTCCATAAGATGCCTGGCCGTCAAACCTGACCAAGGCATTAGAGATGCCTCCAAGGTTTCTCATGTAGAATTTTGCTCTTTTCATTGTGGGACTGATGGATCACAGAGAGCCTGGGCTAAGGAGAAAGGACCAGAAAACCGAGCCTGCCACTGACCTTCACGCTGTGCTAGTTTAGTAGCATTGTAACAGGTATGAGCAATATCATCAGTGCACATCCAGGTCCGCGTGCCTCACCCCACAGCTTGTGCCAGCATGGTCAGCCCCAAGACTACAAACTTGTGTCACGTCTGCGAAATGGGCTGGTTTGCCAAAGAAGGGGCTCCGAACTGAGACTCTCAGACTGCCCTGCCACCCTTCCCCTTCGGTTGCCTTCCCTACCTATTGCCTCTTGTCAACACCAACCCATGGGCTCCTGCAGCACCTGGCCCCGGGTTGCAGAAAGGTCACAGCGCAGTCAACCCAAATGTGGGCTGAAGGGTGATGGAGGTGGCCAGGGGGACATTGCCTTTGATCCCTGTGCATGTCTCCAGGATGCGAAATGAACAGCGGCTCTTTACTCTTGTGAACTCTTCAGAAAGTCAGAACACACAGAACCATGCAACTTCAAGATGAAGATGATCCACTCATGTCTGTAACTGCACACTTCTCACTGAGCCTTACTCACCACTGACTGCTACGGTGCATCTTTGTGCCCTTCCCTCCCGGGCTGCTCCGCAGACAGAGATGGAGGAGACCTGTGGGACACCAGACCGCTAACATCTGTAGCACCGAGCAGCTGGACGTGGTGGCTGATGTCTAGAAGGCACCGTGCAGCAGCTAAGAGCAGTGGTGGGCAGTGCAAAGGGCAGAGCAGGCAGCCGTAAGGCTGCCCAAAGTGGTCTGTCAGCACTCCCCCTTTCCCTGTGCATGGCTGTGTCAGAGCCAGACAGAGATTGAAATGGCTTCTGGCAATTTCCAAGGCCATCGCCATCAATCAGGAGCCTAACAAGTCCATTACTGTCAGCTGACAGCTCACAACACGCATCTCTGCTCTCACAACGTTTGTGCTGACAGAGCCTGAATTATTTGCAACATCCCTCTCCCGGGGTGCTTCTGCCTCGCCTCCCAACACCGGGCCTGGGTGTCCCCATGCCGGTCAGCATCAGCCCCCCAGCCCCGGGGACGGTGCCTGCCCTGAGGACAGTCCCTGCCCCAGCCGTGCCGCGGGGCTGAGCCTGCCCCCCCACGCCGGGCCTCCATCCACACGCCCGGCTCTCCCAGCATGCAGCCCCTCCGTAGGGGACGGGAATAAGAACGGAGATGGAAATGTTGAGAACAATGAGTAATTGCACCACATGTTTCGAAATTGGCACAGGCTGCCCCGGGAGGTGGTGGAGTCCCCATCCCTGGAGGGGTTCAAAAAACCTGTGGCTGTGACACTCCAGGGCATGGTTTAGTAGACATGGTGTTTTGGGTTGATGGTTGGACTAGATGATCTCAGAGGGCTTTTCCAACCTTAATAATTCTATGATTCTATGATTCAAAGAAATTTGCCCAGAGAAGCTGTGGATGCCTCATCCCTGGAAGTGTTCAAGGCCAGGATGGATGAGGCTTTGAGCAAGCTGGTCTGGTGGAAGCTGTCCCTGCCCATGGCAGGGGGGTTGGAACTAGGCGATCTTTAAGGTCCCTTCCAACCCAAACCATTCCATGATTCTACGATTCTATGAAAAGTGCTGATAGGAAGCTCTGTTGGGGGTCACCTCCTCTCTATCAGATTTGATATGTACATAAAAATGAAAAAAAAATAGATCTACATAACGAATCCCTGCCCAAAGTCTCGAGAGCGATATGATTAATTGTTGACCATGAGTCCTTGTAAGCAGAGAAGACACGCTGACACAACTGCAGCAGTTTTGTTTCCTAATTTTCCTAAAGATTCTAATGATCTCTAAAAGAAACCTCATGTGAGTTCTCTGCCATTTCCCCTCTTCCTTTTATCCTGGTTACGGTTTATGGTTACGTATCTGCCTCTGGACAAAGCGAGGTCTAATTAGCCACAAGCCCCTATTTATCATTTATCATCAGCTAAAGTATGTTGCAACAGAGAATAAATTTGATTTTTTTTTTCAAGGAGGATCTTCAACTTCTGCCAACAGCATTAACAATCTGTAAAGTAATGAGGTGCTGTTGATGGTCTTAGACGGGTCTAGACAAAAACATAATTGCCTTCTGTGCTGTTATAGTTCATTAAGGCAGACGCGTTGTAGACCAAACCTCTACATCACAAAGCGTGGCTCAGTCCAAAATATTAACAACATAAGAAAGAATAGACCCCTGACCTCTCCTGATGTCCCGCGGATAGAGCTGGAGCATTTAATGGGGCAGTTTCACGTCTCTCTCTGAGCAATCGCTGCAGAAAAACAGAGCTATTATCCCACACTTTCGGTCTACATTTTATCTGTGTTGCTGCAAGTCTCAGCTGTCTGAAAAGCCCTTTACAGGAGCTGGCTGGATGGGCTGTGTACGGTTATTCAACACGCGGTTGCAGAGCCTGACACACACCCAGGTCAAACCGTACGCAAACAGCAAAACTCCACCAGCCCCAAAGGCAGCCCTGGTATCGGAGGGTATGGTTAGTGCCAATTAACACCAATTATCGGTGCCACACTCCTCCTGGAGTGAGGCTTACGGCAACCACGAAGCAGAAGGATCTGCAAGGTACCGCAGAGCTGACCGCGTGGGTTCGTATCTCCCAGTTGCTCTTTGCAACCAGAGGTTGGCTCGCTGGCCTTGGGTTTCACTGATGCTATCTCAGCCCATTCTCCACCCCAGGAACTGCCCCTTTTTAATGTGCCACAGACCATAGTGCCACCCTGGCAGGCATGCTCGTGTTCCCAGCCGGAGCTGAGCCAGAGCCAGATCTGCAGCTCCCAGCACCGTCAGCGCTGGAGCTTGCTGGGAATCGGGGCATTGGGAAGGGCCAGTGGTCTTGCCCAAAACTTGGGAATAGGAAGCTCGGAGCAAGGGTTTAAGCTGTGGGCCACCTCCCCTGTCCTTTCTCATACAAAACCTCTGGTGACTTCACTGGAAGCTTTTACGGGATCCTTGGGTTCCGGGGTCATGAGTGAAGCTAGAAGAGCAGCAGAAACAGCTATAAGCAAGCAGGGCAGTTCTGTATTGTACCTTTGTCCTTCAGCCGCAGCTCTGCCGGCGCCCCAAGCTCGGCCGGGCGCCTCTCCCTCGGCACAGCCGGCCCCGACTCACGGCTGGTTTGCCGGCAGGCATGCAGCAGCCAGCCCCCCGCCGCTCCCCACCCAACGGGAAGGCCAGCTTTCCGCCACAAGGCAATTGCATCCTATTGTCTCTGGAAATAAACGTCTCTCAAAACTTCCAAACTCTTGCAATATGTTTTTTTCTCTGTGCAGAGTGTCAAAAATTGTGAAAAGCGAAAGCAAACCAAGACAATTCCACCTAATTAATCCAAACAACAGTTTAAATCAGAAAGTGTTTGCCTGATGAAACCTGTTTACATGTTTGTGAGCCACATTCATTAGGCGAGAGGCGTTAATGACGATCCCCACGTCAGGAACTTTAATCAAAGAGGGGTGGGCAAGTGACAGGTTCCCCCGACTTTGCTCCAACCCGCAGCGCTCAGCATCCCCTGGCAGCACGGAGAGGCTGCTGAGCCCAGAGCAACCACTAATTTGGGGAAGGGAAAAGAAGAGGCAAGATAATAAAGAGGAGCAAAATGCTTTAAAGGAGCAGATCGGGTGCTTTCGCTTAGGAGGAGAACAAAGCTGCTTTCTGGAAAATTTAAAAGCAGTAAATCTAACTCGGAGCCGTGCGGCTCTCCCCTGCGAGCAGCTGGAGGCGGTTCAGTCTCTAGCTGCCTCAAGAGGATTTAAGCTGGCCGCCTGCTCTCCTCGGGGTGCCCCACACCGTGTCCCAGACCCCGCGTTCCCACCGCTGGTCGGTCAGAGCCAAGCCCCCTGCCACGGGCAAACACCCCTGAGCCCACCCAGCCGCACGCTACACCCATCTCCCCCCTGCCAGCTACCACCGGGTACGTGCTCCGTTCCTTACAGAAGCCTCTGAAACCACCCCAAAGCAAACACCAGAATAAAACAGCTCTCGGGGCTGGGGAGGAAATCTGTGGTGTGTGCCCCCCCTGAGCCGCAGGTGTTAGGGCAGGGGGTCCAAGGGTCTTAACGGGGCTCTGTCTGCAGCGACAAAAGCTTGCCTCTAATAAGCATAATAAATTACTTTCATACCCTATATAGGCTGGAGTCCCATGCAAATTCATCCGAGCACTCCATCGTTATCTCTGCGCTCTAATTAGGCTTCCCAGCACCGAGAGCTGGGTGGAGCCCATGCAGGGCCATTCTTTATTCCTTAATGATGTTCTCCCTTCATGGCAACAGCTACGAGAGATGCCTGTGTGTACAGACATAAAGGGCATCTCATTTTGTTAAATGCATCCCTTGATCTTTCCTTTTTCAAAAAAAAAAAAAAAGCAGCAGCCTGGGATCAGCATCGCACGCGGAATCGTCCTCATCGCGCTGCATCTCCTCAACGAGAGGTTTCATCTCTCTTGGAGCTGTAACCCTCCCAGGCTCTTTTGCAGCTCTGGCAGCAAAGGAGCCTCTTAAGATGGCAAAGGGAAGCGCAGTGTGACAGACCTTGCCGATACCGGCGCGGAGAAAAAACCACCCCGTTTTCAGGCAATAAAATGCATACGCTTCGGTTCCCATTAGCGCTGCACGTTCCTGTGCGGAAAGGTTTCCTTATGATACAGCTTTGGCTGTAATTAAAAAACCACAATCATTCGCCTAATGGTTTATAAACCCATGTCTCTCCCCGCATCTGCCGGGGTGGTTCTGACGCGCTCGGCACCGCAGGTCCCAGGCCGTGCTGTGGGTTCTTCCCAGTCTCAGCCTCCTCGGTTTGGATGAATCTGATGTATTAACATCACCTACCCGTATCTCCTGAAAGCCTCGCGGGGTTTTCCCCCTCAAAGCTTGCCATTGACGCCTCCAAGCTCCAAAAGTAAGTCAGCAAAAAAAAGATTATAAAATTAGAACTGCATCACTGGGCACGGACAAGCAAACCATTAATTACACAATTCCTGCAGAGCATGGCCAGGACCAGCAGCAGGCAGACGGGTGCATCTGCGATGAGACATATCGGATGCAAAGGGGAGAAGAGACGGAGCAGTGGCCGTGCCCCCATCGCAACCCACGGGCACCCATGGCCTGCGGCAGCGCCAGCCCTTCCCTGGCAAAGCCCCACGAAGAAACACGGACACAGCAGCACTGCGAGGGAAAAAAGGCATAAATCATGCATGTGCAAAGCCTTTCAGTAATTAACGTCACTGGTGATACGTCTGGGAAAGTTGCACCTCAGCCTCGCATGATGTTCTGCTAATTAAAGGCTTATTTTGTTACGGGAAGCCCTTTGTGTAAGATGTTTCACACAATCCAGCCTGAATTTTATGACCTGTGGGCTCCGTGAAGTGAGTAAACTGATGATCCTGGATTGTGCAATGCTCATTAAACGTTAATGCTGTGTGCATTTCCACCCCTGCGTTTGGAAGGCTACTAATCATTTTCTTAATAATTGTACAAAGCGTCTGCTCACCCCAAAGCCTGTACCGAAATTAGTCCGCAAGAGCCACCGCGGCACAGCCCTGCTGGGGCTTCCAATTTCACGTAAGCAAATGCTGGAGACTTTCTTCACTTTAATATTCTGCAGGTGAGTACTTCCACTGGTGAGGAGATGGTGGTGGCACATAACAGGTCTGCAGGAACCAGAATTATAGGGACAATGTAGTGCATCTACACAAGGTTAAAACATCTTCTGATTTCATAACCCCCCAGGTTATGCCCTGCCCCGGAGCAGAAGGTGTCTCGCACCTTGGAAGCATCCCCAAAGCCTTGCTGGGAAAAGGCAGCTGGAGCGCGGTCAGCATTTCAATGGGTTGAGCTGTTGATAAGAGATTATAATAAGTCGGGACCTTTGTTCCAATCATTCTACTGGCAAAATAAAACGCAACCGGTAAATGGGAGAGAGACGGAGGCCAGGCTGTTCAGGAGCAGGCAAACCCACGGCCGGCCTGCCGGTGCACGTTAAGGAGGAGTAGTCAAGGCACGGAGAACAACTTGCTGCCCACCAGCGCTTCTGGGCCCCAAACGGGGGGAAAACCCCAAACAGCCCCCCTGTGTGATGACGCCAGCGATGACTGGGCTGCCGCGACCCCTGAAACCGTCCCCAGCATCCAACACTCGGCTCCGCAACCATCGCTGCCTCTTCCGAGAGGAATTTGTGCCTATGTGGGATTTTATTAAAGTGTGCCAAACAATTCTAATTTATTCCTGCCAGCTAAAATGATAATTTCTCTCCACTCCTGTTTTACTAAATTGCTACCTTTATTTTTGCAATGTGTATATAATTACCAAATGTTACTAGATTCTACCCAAAATTTCTCTCCTTGGAATAGCACGGATGTCTACTCACTGCTGTCATTTTTTTTTAAATGTTATGATTGATAAAATTAAACTGTGAAGCAGGGCATGAAATCTGTCTCATAGACACTTTTTTTTTTTTTTTTGGCAATAGGAGAAAACAATGCCAGTCATAGAAAATTTCACAAAATGATTCACTGGAGAATGGAGGGAAACTTGTGGTTTTTTGCTTGAAGAACTTAATAAGACATCCACAGCAACTCCAAGCTGTATTGTTATATTCAATTACTTATGAGGCCCCAAGTTTCTCCACTTTAATTGCTCGAAGCAGGGAAGCTTTAGTCACAGTGTAATGTACCCAGGCATGTATGGGGTTTAATGAATCATACTAACTCTGCACTCCAAGCAATTAGGTAAATCTAGCTGTTAGTTAGTGAGGCATAAAATAAATTTAATCTCTCTTCTAAAAAATCAATTATAGTGCTGTAATGTATAATTCAATTTGGGTCATGCTACATAAATTTTCTGTTTTTAGTATGTTTTTCAAGTGGTTGTTATTAGATTTTGCAAGCTGCATGTGTGTGAGTTCGGGAGGGTGGGGGGAACACTTTTTAAAGCATCCCAAAACATCCTCGCTCCTGCGGAAAGGGCGCAGCCGAGGCGGTACACCACCGGCACTGCCCGGGGCGCGGCGAGGCCAGGGACAGCTCTCCTCCCCGACCCCGAGGAGCCCCCGCGCCCCGTGTGGGCATCCCCGCCAAAAGCAGTTCTGGGGCATCCCCACACCCCGCAAACCACCAGCCCCGGCGCTGCGGGAAGGGGGAGCAAAGGATGCGGGAACAGCGTGGCGATGAGGGAGCCGCTGTGGGAATGGCCGCGGGCCATGCTGGGGATGCGGGTGCTGCTGCCCTCCCGCAGCACCGGGGACCTGAGACGCGTGGGGTGTCCCCCGAGTGCGGCCGAGATGCGCGACCCCCGTCCGGAGGCGGCACGCCGCTCCCTGACGCGGCACGGGGTGCACTAGCCATGGGTCCCAGAGCCCCGGACGGACGCCGGGCATTAGGAGCAATGCAACATCGTACCAGGATCTCCCTGAAGAGATGCTGCACGCAGACATCTGTGGCATCCAGAGAAAACCCTTGCAAGAGCGCGGCTTTTGCTTTTAGCATTGAGGAGAGCGGGGCGTCGGGAGGTGAGACCCCGCAGGGCGATGGGCCACCTTGCATGGAGGGGGATGCTCCGGCGACAAGCGAGCAGCAGCGAGCCCGGCAGCCGGAGCAGCCTGGGAGCGGCAGGAGCGGCACCACGGCCTTGGCACGGAGAGAGCAAATGAGTCACGGGCTGATGCTGCGACACGGGAAATGTTCCGTGCAAAAAGCACCCACGCTCGTAATGGCGTGGGAGCAGCAGGGCTTTCAAGTAAAACACGCGGCAGCAACAGCAAAGGCTGTGAGTGCCCTCGGGCACCTCCCGAGCACCGTCAGGACACAGCCATCCCGGGAAGAGGACAAGGTGGCACGGTGCTACGGTCTTCTCCACCCAGCAACATGGGTTTGCACTGCTGGGACACGCACCGTGCTCGGTGGCTACCTCTGCCACGGATCTCACCCACGGATGCAAACGCGCTCTGTTTTCACATGAAAGCAAACCGAAAAGGCTTTGCTGGCTCTTTGACACGGCAAAATCTCCTGGAAGAGCATGTGTTTTAAAACATGTTTTTCCAGAGGGCGCAAGGTGTGATATCTAGAGAACCCAGATTTTTCCCAAGCAGGTAAAGCCCCGCTGTCTCACCTGGACCAGCACCTGAGGCCGCATCCAGCCCCGCTACCCTGGGACAGCAGGAGTGGGCATGGGCACACCAAGATGTACACGCATCTGGTAATGCCGTGCTGGAAGCGATGAGAAATATCACCTGCAGACATCCTGGGGTGCTGCCGGCTTCTGCACGCGGCATTTCTGGGGATCTCAGCACACGGAATTAAAGAAGGTTGAGAGCGTATTAGCAACTCTGGCATAAAGATGAGCTGGCAATACAAACAAGCCTGATTCACCACTAACTGGAGAAATTGGAAGCATAACCTCTGCACGGTGTTGTTCCATGTAATTGAAATCCAGCCCGCGGCTGGTGAGCAGATAAAGCGGCGCACCAGGGCATCCCTTCCCAGAGACGCACCGTTGTGCCCCTCCAGCAGTCAGCGGAGCCCGAGCAATAAAGATGTATGAATTGTCCTGATTTATAGCCTTCTAAAGACAGCTTTTCCATTTGGTGGGCGCTTGGGTAAAATAAGTCATAGTCCCAACAGCAGCTGCTGATGCAGACGATGCGCTCGGTGCAGAGGGAGCCCCGATGGGCTCCGGACAGGCAGAGCAGGAAGGGACAGCATGCAGAGTCCCTATGGATGCCTTTAACATGGAAACCGAGCGGCACAGGCTCTCCTCCAAAGGGTTTCCCCTTTCCCAGCCCAGCTCCTGGCCTCCCTGGCGATGCTGGCACCATGCTCCTGCGGGACGTGGGTGTGGATGGAGGAGCTGGTCCCACGTTTCGGTGGTAGGCACGGCCGTGTTTTACATCCCAGGAAAGCCAAAGGAATGAGTTCAGAGCCGATCCCGGCACCTCCCGGCACAGCACCGCCGCACACGGAGCCCCGTGCATGCAACCAGAGAACTGCTTAATCTTCTAATTAAGCTTCGCTTCTCAGTGGGTGATCAGGGCTTCACAGTTTATTAAAGCCTTTCCACTTTTGATAATCTTTTCCTCTGCTTGCATTTCTTTTGGAGGAGGATTGTATCTAAAGCTCTCTCCAGCTGCCCGGACTCTGACAAAACAAATTATGCCAGCCATTTTTATACTGACGGGTATTTTTTCCACTCCCATATCCCCTTTTTGAATTAAAAAATTAACAGATACTTATGTTTGGTCACATTGAACGTATTTCCCAAACCCTGCCCTCTCTAGTGACTTTGTATGCAGCTTCCAGGGCGCTCACTCGCTTTTAATACCTTTATCAATCAGTAAAATTCTAAACCCTTTCATTTAGAATCTGCAGCCGCTTTGGGGCTTCAGGGCTCACTAACAAATACCCAAAATAGGAGGCAGGAAGAATTAAAGGAAAGACATGCCGCACACGGACCTCAGCGTTACATACCGTCTGGCTTGACCCATGAGATAAGTGTTATTTAAAATCCACCAGCCAAGTGCAGATTTTATTAGAAGCACAGCCTCCCAACGGCAACCCCCCCGCCAAACCTGCTGTCAAAGTAAGCCCTCGCTATTGTTAGGTCATTTCAACTTGTTGCTTAGCATTTCTCCCTCCTCGCCAGCTTAATGGAGCTTATTCTGTGGTTTTTGAGCTCTCTGCACGTGGTGGTGGGGCAATCCCCCCTGCGCAGAGTCAACTCGCAGGCTGCCCACGGGAAGCGATGCTCGGTCCAGCCTCCCTAAGGACAAGGCTGGACTCAGACCTCCTGCACGCAACCAAGGCGTGTTTTCAGGTTTTCACGCAAGTCAGATGATGCTCCTGCTGTCAGGGCTGGTCTCCTGACTGAGAGATGGGCATAACCCCTGTTCGGATGCAGCCTCGCCTGAAACGGCACCAGGGGAAGGGGAAGAGGTCCCACGGCCACGGCCCACCCAGGGGTGCTATCTCAGACGGCTCGGTGCCCCAGCATCCGCTCGCCCTCCCCAGCATGGGATCCGCAGGCAGCTACTACCGCGGTGTCCTGATTTTGGTGCCACAGAGATTTATGATTTAAAATTAAAACTCCCCAGCTAAAACGCTTGGCCTTAAATTACACCACTGAGCAAGGTCTCCTGGACTCGATAGGCATTTGCATACTTCAGAAGTTGGGCTTACGCGTTTTCATCCCTGTCACTGCAATCTAATAATAACCCCAGATGAAACCGCGCTCCCGGCGTCGAAGTGTGAGCGTCGGGTCAAGCCCGCCTGGCCTGGGGCTTCACCGCAGACGAGGAGACTTGTGCTGTCCTGCGGGCACCTGCACAGGGGATTCGCTCCATCCCAGGGCAGCGAATGCCGAAGGGATGCCGTCCCGGGAATGCCAGCGCCTCCCACCCAGCCATCGCTCCCAGCCCTACGCGCTGGGTTTGGGAGATGCGTATGTGTGAACAGCCCGGTGCTGCGGTCGATCCCCTACGGGCAGCGGAGGCATCGATCGGTGCTGCTGATTGCTCCGAGGCCCGAGCCATCCCGGGAGGCCACGGCCGGCGTTGGGGCTTTGCCCGGTCCTCCGTGCCCCCCGCGTGGCTCCAGCCCTTGGGGGGCTGCCCACGGCCCAGGCAACGGCTCCTGGCACAGCCGGGCGGAGGGCACTCTGCTGCGCTAAGTGCGGTAATTGTAGGAATTGCATGACTAATATGGACAGCGGGCTCTCAGAAATGGGGGCAGCCCCGTGCTCCTGTCATGCTGAAATTCCCCCAAATCGGTTTTTAAAGGAAGCTGTTACCCACACCGCTGCTATCAAGCAGGAGGGCTTTTAATCAGGGCAATAACGAACGGTAAATTAGGAGTGAATTAGTGCAAAATAATTGTTAAGCTCTCCAAGTTCCTAAACTCAGGCAGACCTTTCCCATCCTTTGATGTGACTAAGTTTTAATAAGCCCTGGATAAGTTCCAGGACCACAGGGTATACGTGAGAAATTTTACATATAAATATATAATTGACATGTGTACAAATGCCTGCAGGAATTGATGGGCACAGGCACACACACACACACACACACACACACGTATTGTGCTGCAACATTAATAGCACGTCCCGAATTGATACGCTGCTAAATAGCATTTCTTGTCCTGAGATCCTATTTTCACACTCACAGCAAATATGACCTTTGTCTGCGGCTGCCAGCTGCTTATAATTTTGACAGATGCAAGCACATTTCTGGGAAGCCGTATCTATTCGGTGGCTAAAGATCAACAGGCTCTGCTCAGGCTTTAGTAAGATTGATTGGCTCAGGAGAATCCCATTTGCAGCCCCAACTGAGAATAGGTTTACCACGGAGAGGCGTTAATGACTTTGATATCAACGATCTAAATATGTCAACCTGCGACTCGTGTTGGTATTAAGGCACGCTATATTTATACAAAACAGCCATTAGCAGAATGCTAATTAATGTGATTCAGTTTCCAAGTAAATCTCAGCCCTTCCAAGTGGTGTAATGCAAGACTTTATTTTAATCTCCCTGGAACTGCAGGGTTGCTGCTGCGCCCGGTCATTCCTCGGGATTAGCCAGATTTATTTTTGCTGACGTTTCACATGGCACCCCCAGGTCGGGAGCGCCCGCTGCCAGTTATTGCAGAGAGGGGGGCGGCGGAGGCAGCAACGCTGGGTGCCGCTGGGTGCTTCCTAACAGCTCTTAAGAGACAATTCCGTCTGGATGGTCACAGCCCCACCGCCTGCCCTAGCAAATGGGTTCACGTACACAAATCCCTACCTAAATGAGATCAGCTGGGCACAGCAGCACTGTTCCGCATCTTGCAGGGGGTAATTAATGCTCCGGGGTTTTCTCCTGCACCCGTACGGGCTGATACGCAGAGATGGTGCCCCAGAAAAGGTGAGGTACAGACTGGCTGCTCCACGCAGCCTCCGCTCCTCCACGCTGCATTCGCTGGGTGGAAAAGTCAGCTTCGTCAGCCTGGACGAAGCCTCGGAGTTTCCCAGGGTGCTCCGAGCCAGCCTTGGCTGCCCGAAAAACCCCATGAGACCCAGGAGGATGTGAAAAGCTCTTGTCTGGGACACAAACCCCTGCTTTTGCATCTGCTACCAGGGCCAAAGCAGGCACCCGGGCTGGCAATAGCACCGCTGGTGACGGGAAGCTGCACGTGGGCAGCTGCCATTCCGTGTGAGGTGTAATGGAGGTGAGCCGGAGTTAAGGAGTTTTAGCCCAACTGCCCAGGCTCCAAGAGCATCTGGGTCAGTCGGGACCAATCCCTACAACACCCATGGACCAGAAGAGCGCAGCGATAGCTGCGGGCACTCGTTCCACCACCACCTACAGCACCCAGCCACAAGCCTCCTTGGACCTGGATTCGAGCATCAAAGCCAGTTGCATCTATGGATTATTCCAGTTTTGCTTCCTGAAGTGTGCAAGAGGAAAGAGTCTTGCAACCATGGCCACCCTTCAGGCCTTCTACCATGAGAAGAGCCAAATGCATGATCTTAGTTGCCACCAGTTCCCTCTCAGCTGTCCCCTTCAGCAAGAAATAAAAAGCAAACGCACAGCGCTGCCGAACACATTACACAGCGAGGCATCGGAAAACTGATGCCACAAAGAAGATTAATGGAGCAGAGCCACAAAAATAAGAAAGAAAATGAAAACCAAGTAAACACAGAGCTGGTAAAACACTGCTGCTGCCAAAGTGCCTGCTCCCCAAACGCACCGGGTCAGCGCCTTGGGCTGGAGCCCGCTGACCCTCACATCTCGCTGATGGTTTGGGCAGTCCTGTGACACCAATCCCATTAACAGCCCATTAGGATAAATGAAAGATATTTGTCCCCTTAAAAAGAAGTGAACAAGCACCTTGGGAGGGGTTGGAGGGGCTATCCAGAGGCAAAAGGAAAGCTGCCTCTCTCCACAAGCTGCTCTAACCACCTCCTTCAGCAGACTGGGAAATGATGGTGAGAACTGGTAACGTGGGTGAATTTGCTTCCGAAGCCTTCCGCATGTTGCTGCTTTGTCCCGAGCTCAGTGATGGATGGTGTTGGCTTTTTGCATTGTATTAATGAAAGATGCCGTGGGACTGCAAGAAACCTATTTGCCAGATCGGCGTATCACTTCTTCTGCTGAAATCTCTATTTGCAAACGAATTTGGGGAGGAAGGTGGAGGATGAAGAATGGGGCTGCCAGCGACTCCGCAAGTGCAGGCATCTCAGCAGGCGGCGCCGACGCTGAGCAGCTCCCAGGCACGCATCCCTGGGTTCAAACACCAAAGTTTTGTCTTCTCGCAGGAGAGACCCCACAATTTCACGACCTGCTGGTGGAGGACGATGCCATGACTGCTGCTCCGGAGCTCGCTGCACCCGCGCGGTGCAACCCCTCTCCTTGCAGCCCTGCCCCACGGGACGCCCTCCTTCCAGAGGAGGGGGAAGCCATGCCGCGCGGATCTCCTCAATGTGCTAAAGGCCTTGTGGAAGGAGTTGTGGGAAATACTGGGGTTTGCTAACAGCCGAGACTTTTCTCAAACTCCTGGTATTTGGGAAACAAGCTCCACGTTTCATCCTCTTGTCCGACCACAGGACGAGTGGCAGCACTCCTGGACACCCCCAGGACACCCATCCCACTCAAACATCCATGGGTGCCCATTGCACGTGTTGGCTCGGGCACGTCGCTGCTCCTGCCCAGCGGGGGCAAGCGGGGCTGCCCTGCGCTCGCAGCAAGCTGCCAGCTGGCCAAGTGCAGGGACCCTTCCCGATTTCCTCGGGGAGCCCGTGCAATGGGTGAGCTCCGGTGCACCTTCCTGTCTTGGGAGGAGCCACCCTGTGCAATGGGAACACCGGGACCAGAACGTGGCCCAAGCCCGCCGTCGATTACACTTCAACAGCCTCACGAACTTCACTGCCCTCCCTGACGTAACAGCTCTGCAGATGAGGCAAGGAACAAGGAGTCCCTAAAAATCAGGGACAAAACAAATCCCAGAGCAACTTTCCAGGCTCTTTAAGGGCTCTGTTTTCCCATGATGACTAACGCCTTTCCCACCTTCATCCCTCCACCTTGCAAAGTGAAGTGCTTGGGCACAGCGTGCTGAAGTGGATCGATTGGATAGTAGGAGAAATTTCTTTCCTGAAAGAGTGGTGAAGCATCGGAACAGGCTGCCCCGGGAGGTGGTGGAGTCCCCATCCCTGGAGGGGTTCACAACACGTGTGGATGTGGCGCTTGGGGACGTGGTTTGGTAGGCACGGCGGTGTTGGGTTGGTGGTTGGACTGGATGATCTCAGAGGGCTTTTCCAACCTGAATATTCAATGATTCTACGATTCTATGAAGCCGGAGCCCTGCAGCGAGGTCCCCACCAATGCTCGCCACAGCACGGGCTGCTGCACGCTCCGTGCCGGGCAGAGCAGGGGCTACAGCGCTGCTCCTGAGGGTCACCGCGTGTTTTGTGAGAGTATAAAAAGCGCTTCCTCTTGGTGTGGGTGATGCTGGCTGCAAACCACGCACCTTCCTCACCACCACCCATCTCTGCCACGCTGCCTGCCCAGTGCAGCCCCGGTACAGACACTGCGCCAGCGCGAGCAGCGGCCGGAGCTCCTGAGCACCCAGCAGTCACTTTGCTCTTTGAACAGAAACACCCATTTCTTTGCTTCTGGTAGTGATCAGCAAAATAAAAACCTGATTTTTCTACTGAGCCAGAGGAGCCCAGAAAGTGCTGAGGCACTTTAACAACAAGAAGTATTGGGGCAGTTCCAGCGTTCCTCCTCGTAGCCAAAAAATAATTTTTTTTTAAAAAAAAAGGCAGGGATGTGTGTCCAAGGCCACGTGCGAGCTGCGGCGCCGTACACCCTGCCTGCCCCGCGGGCTTCTGCTACAGCAACACCACGGGACAGCTCGGGGGGACCCGGGCTGCCACAGGAGAGTGATTTAACCCAGCGCCTCCGGCCGGGGGGGGCGAAGGGCGAGCGGGGTCTGACAGCTCTGTGGTGGGCAGCCCAGGAAGATTTCTCCTTAGATGACATGTTGAAGGGAAGATCTTTGCTGCTGCTGGAGACGGGGCCAAACCCTTGGCTGACGCCCAGCTCCGGTCCAGCGAGTGCCAGTAAGTGCGCATTTTGGCTCATTATGCCGCTTTGGCAGTGCCAAGCCACACCTCCGAGACGGAAAACTCGGAGCCTTTGCAGGCTGGGGGGGCTTGGCCAAGCGGGGGGGGCCAAGGCGATGCCAGTTCGGGTCAAGTGACATTTGTCACCGCTGCCACCGCGCACGGGGACGCTGCCGGTGCGGTTTGTGCACGGGGCTCTTCCGACTGGAGCGGTAATGTTGGAGGAACCCAATTATGCCCCTCCTGCCTCCGCTGAGAGCACGAACCAGACCGAAAGCCTCCGGGATGGGGGCTCGGCTGCAGCCGCTCGGGGTAAGTGGAGAATCCCCCAGGGGGAATTAAATGCACAGGATCCTGACGGGAAACCCAGGGGCAGCGTGCCGGGAAGGACGCAGGCTGCTCGCCTCCGCAGGTTGCCCACGAGGAAGGGACCATCCTGCTCCAGCCCTGATGCCATGGGCGGAGGGAAAGACGCTGGCAGAGCAGCGTCAAGCAGCGTCCCAACTCTCTGGGAAAGGGGCCTCTTTATTCTCCTCTCCCAGGGGGTTTCTCCAGCATTTTCCCATTTTGCAGCTCCCCTGGTTCTTGGGGTGCCCCCTTGGTCCCCACCATAGCCCAGGGCCAGGACCAGGCTTAAGGCATCACCCGCAGGGACCCACGTATCCCCGCTATCACATCCACCCCCAGCAGCACATCCCCAGCAGCACATCCCAGCCTCAGACGCATTCCAGCTGGAAGGCTTAGCCATAAATCTTGTGGGGATCTGCTGGAGCTCACCGTGACCCCAATGTGTGTCTGCTTCCTCCTACCACCGACACGACTACTGCTGCACACAACAGCCGCCGCACGCTGACAAGCCGCGGGAGGGGAGAAACATCTGGCTCTGCTCAATGCTCCGGCCCGGATATATATATATATATATATATATGAAAAAACCCGTGCAATTCCTGCTCCAGCTGTGCTTTAACACTCACGTGCTCAGCGCCTTCCCGGCCACACAGCCCTCCAGAAAACTAAAAAAAAATAAAGTGTTTTATCAACAGTGCACCCCTGAAAGCTGCAGCCTGAGAGCGGTGTGTGGCACGGGGCGATTGGGGCAAATAGGGGCTGAAGAAACGGGGATTAGAAGCATAATCCTGCTCTCCCAGCAGCTTTGTGCCTGGGGTTAAATCAGTTTTCCGTAGCTCAGGGCAGGCGGTCCCCAGCCGCGGGCTGGTAAGGATGTTGATGGGTTCACTGCAATGCACCCGGGGCAGAGGGTTCATTAAGATGCCCCTGGTTAGTCCTGCAGAGGAGAGGCCCCCCCAGGTCAGCTCCGTGGGTTCTCCTAGCTCTGCCCTTCCCAGGCTTCTCCACAGGGCTTTACACCCCGGGAAAATTAGTTACAGAAGGCTGACATCTGGGATACAGCTCTGGGATAAAGAAAAATAAAATAAGAAAGATGGGGCAAGGTGGAGAGAACAGGCTGGTGGATCGCAGGCCGTGGCCCTTTTCGAAGGGAAATGGCCCTAAAATTTAGCAAATTAACTCAGCCTCCTCTGGCAGCACCCTGCTCCCTCCCTGGCTTTGCCGTGATCCCAGCAAACCCATCACCCGTTTGCCAAGCGTGTCCTGGCCTTTGAGGTCCTCCCCTCTGCACCCATCTCCTGCAGTTCAGTGGGATGGCACGGCAAGAAACAGTAAACCACCCGGGAATTAAAAGCACTCATCAAAATCTGCAAAAATCCCCCAAATAAAACCTCAATGGCAGCTGCCAGACCGTCTCTCCACCTTAAGGGAGGCGACGCGCTCGTTGGAGAGATGCACATCAGGAGTCAATTCTGCAGAGGCCGTAAAGTTACACGTGTGTGGAAACAAGATCAAAGGCAGAAGCATGTTTTTAAAGCCAAGGTTTTCATTTCAATCTGGGAATGATATACCGGACCCCACTCTCATGCAAGGCAGCTAACGCCACCTGAAACCAGTGAGGTCCCAGTGATGCACGTGGGGCACCGACCCCTCTCCATGCTGGGGTGCACCCACGTCCTGCCCCGAAAGTCACCCCCAGAGCTCGCCCTGAATCCAAGAGCCAAAGGACGTCACGCAGGAACATTTATCCCACCCACCTGCGTGTATTCAGAGCCTCCCGCCTCCGGGTTATCCCAGCAGGCTGTGCCTCTCATCCCGGCGTCGGGGCTGCTGGCAGCGGTGACGCCTTCCCGCATCCCAAACCGCACGCTGCAAGATGATCAGGCGGATTTTCAACACGCTAGTTTTCCTAATTGTCTCTCTGCTCTGTTTTCTAATCGGAGATGTCTTAACGCAAATAATTATAGCCACGTAACTGATTAATCATTCAAATAGAATTAAAATTGAGTAAGTGATTTAATATATTTAGATAACGCACATGTGCAACAGAAAAAAAGTGATACTTATCTGCAATTGTCACTCAAAATGGATGAGCTTCAATTATTTGCGTGGGGAGAAAACAGAGGTATAAAGTTCAGAATCCAAATTATTGTGTAAACTGTTGACACGTTCTGAACACTGTTATTTAAATGCCATTAAATAGATATTTAAATGAGAATGAATAATTGCATCAATAATTCATTTGCAGCTTAAAAAGAAACTTTCATGCATCGTTTGCCGTAGGAAGAGGACAGTTTGGCTCTGAATCTTTTTAACGTTGCGATGGAGGAAGAGTCTCTCAAACGCTCGTCGGTCGGTGAGGTCTTAAGGTTTACGTCTGATCCCCCCAAACCTGCGCCCCGATCCATCTACGCAGCCTATAAATGCTCCCAGGGCTAAAATCGCCTGGTTATTAAACTACTTGGGTGCTCGGAGTGGCATGTGGGGATGACTCAAAATATTCCTCTGTACGTGGTCCCAGACATGCCCGAGTCTGCAGGGCATTTGCAAGCCTGCAGAAAACGGAGCGAGCTCCCCAGCCCGTGTCCCGCTGAGCACACGGCCAGGCGGCCGTACCCGGGGACGGCTTCTGTCCATCAGCCATTTCGGGGCACGAGGAACGGTGTCACCCCCCCCGTCTTTTCCCCGGCAAAGCCCCGGCTGGCGGCAGAGGGGCACTTGCAGTGCCGTGGAGCAGCGCCCGCCTTGCTAGGGTTATCTGGAAGGTGATTAGAAAATGATCCTCATGATAATAAGCAGGCTGATTATGTGGGTCCTCCTCCTCCCCGCTCTCACATCGCTGCCGCCCGCAGGGCCAGCGAGTGCCGCGCATCGCGTTACACCTGGCTCTGCCCTAAATATCTGTACATCAGGAGCGCACCGCAAGCACCGTCGGCGGGACCTGGTGCCGGGAACCACCGGCACGCCAAAGTAAACCGGAGACTGGTGCAATCCCCATCTACAAATTATATTTTAAGATGGATCTTCTTAAAGACCCGGACATTAAAAAAAGGAAAGCCGCCAGTGTTTATGGCGTATTATGTTACGGGGTGAGGAAGTATAGCATACCGAGCGCTGGTTCTTTAAAGAGCGTGTGTGCTCATGGGGGTATGTGGCAAGAGGTAACCCGACGCGGTGGGACGCGGCATCAGGCATCTGAAAGCCACAGCTCTGCCAGTGAGAAATATAGATAGCAAGCGCATGACTCTGGTCGCTCCCCGTCCAGCTCTCAGGGGAGCCAGAACGGCCTGCTGGCAACGGAGAAAGGCAAACTGAACCGCAGAACTGTTGAAGCGGTGGGGACCTTCCCAGCCTGGTTCGTACCGGGAAGACCCGGAGGATGCCGTGGGCCTCTCTCATCAGCACCCACCGTGGGTGGCTGCAGGGAGGGGGTGCCCAGCCGGGAGCTCTCCGGGGGGGGTCCCTCCAAAGCGCTCAGCAGGGCTGCCATGGCCATATCATAGAATCACGGAATTCCAGGTTGGAAATTTCACCCCATTGATTTGCTGCTGCACCTCGTCGCCCCTCGGACGGTGCCAGCCGGGACGCGTTGCGCGTCTGATTTAAACGGGGAGGACGAGGTCTCACCCGGTTCGGACCGTGCCGGTGGCGAGTGGGGAGGGGGTGCGTGCCGGTGCAGCCCTGCAAGACGCAAAGCTTGCTGCGGGAGGGAAGATGGGTCACTCTGAAAAGCCAAAAATGCAGGCAGGCAGTGCAGGCGGCAGGTTGAGCATCCTGTCTGTACAGGCAGCAAACCCACCTCACCCCTCAATTAAAGAAATCACCGCGTGGTATTTGCTGTCCAGGGGCAGGGGAGGAGGCTCCCGTTATTATGAAATAATTGGGAAAGCATTGTCTGCTGTTTCCAATCACGCATCTCTGTTGAGTAATAGTTTCTCAGGTATGAAGACCTACAGGTCTCAACACACCGGGCCATCTCTGCAGCCCTGACGCTGCCTCAGATGTTCAACGGGAAGACAAGAAATGGGAATTTTTAATTTATTTTTTTTTTAATACCTTCCAGGTGTCTCTCGGAACGCAAGAGTCCCACACCCGTGGTCCCCGCCGCCAGGTCACCCTCATCAGCAGATGCTCATTTGAACCGTAGGAAGATGCTCAAGACCTTCCGCTCCGCGATGAGCCGGGGTTTCGGAGGCGGAGGGACGTGGCAGGAATGGCTCAGCCCTCTCTGCCCAGCACAGCGCCCGGGGGGGGAGCTCTGAGAGCACCAGCTCCCGTCTCCTCTTCGCTCCCCAGCACAAGGTGGATATATATTACTTAGCACTGCTGCGTTAAAAATATGATTGTCAGCCTCTGTAATTTTCCAGTGACAGCTCGAAAAGAAACAGCTGAGCCACAGAGCTCCAGCTCCACATGCCATCTATTTCTACTGTCAGCTCCAGAGAGATCTTAATTATAATGGCTTTTGGTGCTCATTCCTTCCTAATGCTGTAACAGGGAGATGATTGCAGCCGTAAATGAGCGATCAGTCTATTCCCTGCTGGGTAGTAAAACCGGTTGTCAGGCTGGGGAGGGACGGCACGCAAGAAACTGCTCCCCAGTTACAGTTCACGTTGCACACTCTCGATAAAATTGAATTTGGCTTACTCATAGCTGCAAGTTACAGGGCGCAAGGTGGTAATTGCCCCAGGAATGAAGCAAGAGCAAGAGGTTTAATTGGCTGGAGAGTCTGGAAACAGCAAGGATCAATTTTGCATCGGCTATAAATACGGACGATGAGCCTGGCTCCGAGTGCCCGGCTTTGCAGGCACCAGCTCCGTGTTGCTGCCTCCTGATCACCCCTCCTCGGAGCTCAGGAGCCGCTGCACTGACTCAGCAGCTCGACTTATTTGCTTTGCCCAAATGAAGACAAATTGCAGCCAGGGCAAAGATTTCCAACGGCTGTCAGAAAGTTCGGGACTCCTCTGCCAGCCTGCAAAAACGAGGCGGCAGCGGAGGAGCCCAAAAGCAAAACCCAGGGGACCCGTGGGACCACGTCCCCTCGCTCCGGCGGGTGAAGCACCCTACCTCCTGCACACCCTTCGCACAGGAAAACGCAGGGAAAACCCCACTGAACACCATTCCCAAATACATTAGCTGTCTTCAAAAATAAAACACCCTTTAAAAAGATGTTTTAAAAGAGCTGTATTGTTCACTGGCCTAGACTGAATGGCCAGCTGTGGAATTTCCTATGCAAAACCAGGAGCCCAGGTTAGAATTTATTTATGAAAATAAAGCACATAAACCTCTCCAAAATGATCCACCTACCCCCTGCTTGCATGCTGCGTTGGAAACCCCTCACCGAGGCACAGAACCAGGGCTGCTGCTTCTTCGGCTGTGCCGTATCCTGCGCTGCCAGATCCTTCTCCGTTCACTTTGCAAACTAAAACCCATTTAATCTGTACAGAAAATTACTAAATGCACTTTCATACAGGAATTAGACCCGATGAGAACTGAAGCTGTCTCCATCCTCAGCCTCCCAAGGAAAGCCAGGCTCTCGTGTTTTCTTTCGGATATTTTCTTTGGAGCTGAGGCATCGCTCTCACTGAGATGAGATGGAGACGCAGGTGAACATGGAGCCGTCCCAGGGAAACCACCCAAGCTAAAACCAGCAGCTTAATTACTGCTCAGTCAAAATCCTCTTTGCGTGGTGGAAAGAGAGTGTTTGAATTACAGGAAAGATACATTATTATCGGAGTAGGTATTAGGATGGGCCAATATCAGATAGACCAATTCCTGGTATGTGGAATATTTCACATTCCCGGAAAAATATGCCCTTGGTGCTGGGCGGGAGAGGAGCCCGGTCTGAATAGGCTGGCCCAAGTGATCCCAGGAACAACATCTCATGGGCAGGTATGGCTGCGTGGATCAGAAATTGGCACTTTTTCCCTCATTACGTGCGTGGGTGCGTGCACACGCGCGGGCACAGGGGGAGGGATAACTCACACGCGTTTTATACGCTCACAGGGAATGACAAGGGCTTACTGAGGACACTTTTAAAACTGAAGGCCACCTCTCAACCATCTCAGCTTCTTCCATTTGCACTGAGCTGCTGTTTTCCATCTCCCCGGACGCGTAGAGGGTGGCAGAGAGGGCGGCGATCCCGCAGCTCGCCTATGCCAGCATTACGGGAGAGGGGGCACCCAGCACCCGCTGCCTGCACGGACAGCTCGGCACCGCTCCTGGCCCACCGCGGGGCAGCCAGCACCCCATTTTTTAGCCCAACCTAGCCCCTCAGTTTGCCTGGTTTTACTAATTTCAATTAGCGGTGAGTAGAGCCTGTGAAACCAGCAAAAAAAAATATTTTATCCATAGTATTAGGGGTGGAATCGGCTTGGATCGGCTTGGGGAGCAACATACATTTGTACACGAAAAAGTCTCCAATCAGCCAAGCCTGTTTTATCTAAATAAATCCCAAAGTTTACAGGTCTCTTAATCCGCTGATCAGCTTCCAGTCCCCAGTGTTTACTGACAGTTTTACCCAGAGTATCAGGCCATCCAGCAACCCCAAACACTCCAGATTTAAAGAGGAAAAATGGGCACAGCAAACGCAGGGGCAGGGAGCAGGGCTGGCTGCCCCACGCAGGGCTTCGCTCCTCCTCACCCTGAGGTTTGGAAGGAGAAGAGTGCCCGTTGCGCATGATTCTTCTTGCCACACGCTCGTCCCCTTGCCCGACCCAGTGCCAGGTTTGTTGCCTTCACGGGAAGGCTGTTATCTAAGCAATAAATTGATTTGCAAAATCTTCAAAAGCTTATAAAAGAAGTGATTGATGTGCTCATCTGCCGGGCCCTTCCTGCCTCCAGAAGTCTGGCTCGTAGTCACAGCATCGCAAAGAAAAAAAAAAAAAAATAAAAATTAAAATTAATCTGTAAACACTCCAGTTGATAATTTTGCAGCTCTTTCTGCTGGCACCCACAGCACTACCAAGCCTGCAGCAGCGTGCGAAGCCTCCCCGGCCAGGCAGCCCCCCGCAAATTAACTCATTAGCAAACGTGCACCTTCCTTCCCTTCAGCCCCGGCACCACCAGCTGGAAGCGTCCTCGCCTGCTCTCCGGGCCAGAAGGAAGGGGGCCCAGAAGACATTTACTGTTCGTCTTTGCTCCTACGCTGCGTCGCCCAGGTGCCCCTACGAGGGACGGGGAGACGGCGCGGGGTTGGTTTGCTTTTGCCAAAGCTGGTCACAGCTGACTGAAGCAATTTTACAGCTGAAAAGAAAGCTGTGAAGACCTCTCACGGGTCATGGGCAGCAGAGCAAGCTAGCCACACTGCTGCTATTTATGCTTCAGGGCTGCCGCAGATTTATATCTTTGTCGTTATATATTGGTTAAAAAAAAAAAAAAAGAGAGAAAGGAAAAGCACTTGTCCCCTTCTGAAGTTACAAAGTCAGAAGATCGCTGACTCAAGCACTGAAAGTCCCCGAACAGCCGCTGCTCATGCAGATTTAGACTCAACCCCAGCCAACCAAAAAGAATAATTATTTCTCTGCTCCGCTGTGCTATTTAAAGTACGACAAAGTACAAAGACGCTGAATTATGCACAGAAGAGTCATGCCCACGCACAGCAAGGTGGCAGCCACCGAAGATAAATACACTGGATGCAAGCGCTCCTGCACCCGACCCTGGTCTCCCTGGTGACTTTGTTTGATTCGTCCAGAAATTACAGCCTAGATGGGACAGCAGTTTCCAAGGTGCCCTGCTCCTCCAGCACCCGGACCCGGGCAGCCATGCAGGGACGAGCGCCGGGTGCCGCAAGGGCGCTCTGGGCTGCGCGGGGATGCAGCAGGCAAGGACGGCTCTGGCCGCCAGAGCAGGACGGACCAAGGAGCAACTGCTCTCACATCTTGTCTCCTGAGGGCGTTTAACACCAAAAATAGCCCTGTCCCTGTGAGCGCTCCCATCCCTGCAGCAGGGACAGCCCTATGGGAGGGGGGACATCGCTGCACCCTCACCCCCCAGCCCAGGGACGGGCTCCCGGTGTCTCCAGAGCTGCAGGTTCCCTCCAGCGCAGGGCTCCTCCTGTCCCCGCATAAGCCTTTAGTCAGTCAAGCCCTGACTGTGTTCACCGTTCAGTTCAGCATATTTCCTACCCATTTGCAACCAAGAAAGGACCCAACCACACCATAAGACAACGGGTGAGACCACCGGCCCGGCCGTGCCCGAGCGTCGTTCCTCCAGCCAACACCCAAGCCAGCATCCTTCCTTCCCAATTCCTGCTTTGGACCAAGCTGCTCCTGGTGAACTGGGCTGCACCTCTCAGCAAAGCGCTGGGCTTGCTCAGAAAGCCCCAGGGTGGGCAATTGCCACCCATGGTGTGTCACAAGCCATCTCTGCCCATCCGTCTCCAGCCTGGAGGCTGTTTCTCTCCAAAACCTCTTCACCCACTCCCTCCCAGATTTTGTCCTTAGTCCTGTACCTGCAGGCACCGGGCACAGGGAGGGGGCAGCCCACAGGCCATAATAAAAAAAGGGAAAGCAAATACAACATTTTTCAGTGGGACGGGATGGGCTTTGCCCAAAGCCGATCGACTGCCACATTCCCTAGGGCCCTTTGGGAAGTGCCCAGCAATGGCTTGGGGCTTTGCTGCACAAAAAGAGCATTCAAATCCTTTCTTTTTCTTTTTTTATTGGCCCTACAGCACTTTATGGATCATCGTCGGTTTCCTCATCTTCTCATAATTTATAAAAATGGCCTGTCGCTACACTTGGCTTCACCTCAAGTTCAGTACGTCAAGGTATTTAATTAAACATTGCAATTTCCCAGCTCTCAGCCCAATTCATAAGAAACTCACGCATCATTTGAGCGGGATTTTCATATACTTCACTTGGAAAAAGTACAGAGACGACTTCAGCAGAACAAAATACATTTTTTTTGGCAACTCACAAAACCACTTTTCCTCCGCCGCAAGCATGTTACTGCCTCTCCATTACCTGCCCGGGGGCTATCCGATACGTCCTGGGGAAAGCCGTGGAGCAGGGCTCCGGCAAAGGCAGCGGCAGGCTCGGCACGGGCAGGTAGGCACCACGCAAGAACCAAGCACGGCTGTAATGGCCATCAGCAAGCACAGCACCCTCCCCTCCACCTCCACAGCAGCAGGAAAACCCTTACACCACTGCATTGGCCTTCATCGCTCAGCAAGAATAACGATATTCTGTGCCAACGACACAGAAATCTTGGGAAAAGTCTGGGTTATCAAGGTTTGTACCAAAACGTGGTTTTTCCTCTCCTTTTCTCAAACAGCAGTGTCTGATGGCACAGCCCTTGTGCTCCACATTGCTCTCAGGCAGGCTCAGCTCTCGGGGACGGACCCGCGTCACCCGAAAGGTCCCCTGTGCCGGGGCGCAGGGCTGCAGGCAGCAGCGGCGCAGGGGAGCACGCGGGGCGATGCGGCCGGGGACGGCCGGGCCCGGGGCAGGAACACGCAGCTCTGATCGGCGCCGGCAAAATCCAGCCTTGCAAAGAGCTTTTTGCTTGTGGCCCACCGTTGGTGGTCCTGGGGACCACGTTTCCATCGTGGGAAAAGCATCTGCAGGAGGTTGCACGTTATGCGGCCACAGAGGCTCTGACCTCGGGACCAGGCTGCATGAACAACGAGACTTGGTTTTTTTCCCCCATCTTTTCCAGGTTTCCAAAGCCCACCTTGCCCCGTGCGGGCAGAGCGAGTCTGGAGCAGTGCCTAAGCTGTGTGCCACCAAAACCCCTCGGGGCCAGGTGTGGCTTTCCAGCAACACATTGCCACCGCTGCAGCAAGACCCGCCTCTCCTCAGCCGAGAAGGGCTCGGCCCCAGAATTGCCCCAACCCGGGCGGCGAGCTCTCACAGCATCGTTTTTCGGACCATCTCTCCCTCATAAATGGCCCCCCAAGCAGGGAAGCCTGAGCAGAGGCTGGCACCTTCCCGGGTGAGCCTCTTTAGAGCATCATTACACCCCAAACGCACCCCACCTCAAAGAGCAAAAGGGGCTCGTGCCTTTCAGCAACCGCCGACGGCACCCAGCTTTCCAGCGAGTGAGAGAGCTGCCGGGATGTGACTCGATTCCCAAATGAAGATGAAGTCAGGCACTCACGAGCAGAAGCTGGAAGAGATTCGCCACGGCAGGGCCGTGCCGGGGCTTTTTAGGAAAGTGGATCCGCACAAGAACTTCTGCAGGAAGGTATGTTGAAATGCAGGAGGAAAAATGTCCAAAAGTGTTCCACAGTTTCTGCATCTTGCTTTGAACGGCAACGATACCGCTATTTCACGAAGTCATTAACAACCATTGCTGCCTAGAACCTGCCCGACGCCTCACCTGCCCTCCTGTTTCCGCCAGCAGAAGCCCTGGTGCTTCTGGGTTTGCAGGTGCTGACTCTCGGGTGGCTTCACTGGCCATGCGGACGCCCGCAGAGATGCCACGAAACACTCTAAAAACTAAAAAAGCAAATAATAAAATCCAGCGTGGAACCTTAGGAAGAAAAAAAAACCAAACAAACTTTTTCTGGTAAAAAAAAGATTTTTAATATTTGTTAATCTTTTCCTCAGGGCGAGCCGGTCTCCCGCACTTTGGCGAGCCTGACGGGCTGCACCGTGCCACGCCGCAGCCCCGGCACCCACCGGCAAACCGCGCTCTGCCCTTGGGAGCCGGATCGGTCCCTTTAACAAGGACAAGATTTCTCGCTCAAATAGCGTGTCAAACCAGACATCTGAGCAATAACGCAAACGCAACACATGCAACCACTTAGAAGTCAATTAATACCGGCGGAAGGCCCCTTGTTGAAGGCAGCAGAAGGAACGATGTTACATTTCCGGAATAATGGCTGAAATTTGCCATTGTGTGTCATCAGGAATCATTTAAAATAGTTTTGATCTAAGTTCTTTCTGTCAGGGCTCTAATGAATTAACAGATGACAGATTGCCATAATGAGAGTCGCTGCTTTAAAGACAAGGCTACATTGTTTTTTGCTGTACTACTCGTATAATTTGGGATGTTTAAAAATAATTACGGCAGAAGATTAATATCTTACAAGTTTTCAGACATTTCTCACACACAGCGGAGAGGCGAGCCTGCCTTTTGCTCAGGTTTTAGGGATGTGGGTGGGAACAGAGGCAACACCCTTCTATGCCAAAAAACATCCTTACACCCCAAACGCTGAAATCTGGGGCTGTAACTAGAAAAAAAACCACCCCGTAATCCCTGCCCTGTGTTCCCAGGGAGAGCGCCTTCACCCCAAAACCCAGCAGGTCCTTCGGGACGAGCCCCCCTGTCCCCGGCGTGGGGCCGCGGGCGGTAGCGCGGGGTTTCGGCAGGGGCGGCGGAGCACCCAGCCCAGGGCGCTGGTCAGGCACCGAGCCCGCCGGCTGCCGGGGTAAAAATGAGTAAAAAGCCAATAACCCGAGCAGGCTCGTCCTCCGGTTTGTGCCGCGTTCCCTGCACTCATTAGCTCGGTTGCTGGATCACATTTTTCTGCTGTGCAAAGGGACCACAAAGGCATATTATATTCAATGTTAAGTAAACAAACTTTTGAAAACTGCCTTTTATTGATTCCATACGGCCATCTGGTTTGAAGGAAAAGGCTCCCTCCCTCTTCCCCCTCCCTGTGAAAATATTCGAAGGTTAGGGACTGGCAGCGGCTCAGCATGGCTGAAAACCACCTAGTTTCCTTTGCGGTTAACAACACAGGAAAACGTCTAACTTTCAGATAAATGTTGGAGGCTTATTTGGTTCACCCATCTGGTAGCCAGCCTGTTCTGCGAAAATTAAAGATATACATATGCAAATATTCACAGTCTGCTTCCAAGATCTAAAGAATTTTTATGATGTAACCACAAAAAGAGGTTATTTAATGTTGACAATATGTAGCAGAGCAAAGCACTATAATGCTGCATATGGTAATGTAACTTATGAAAATGAAGCCGCAGTGCCCTTACAGAGTAATGAAAAGCAGATTTCACCTTGAAGACTATTTGAGCTGTTTAGCTTGTAACGACTTGGGAAAAAAAAAAAAAAACCAAAAAAAACCAACCAAAAAACATTGGTGTGAAAATACAACTTGCCACACAGCCACACGAATCCCGGGCTGTGCGTGGCAGCATCCCCACCACCACACAGCCCCAGCCTGGCAGGGCCCCCCCTCCCGCCCTGTGCCAGGGATGTGCCACCGTCCCACCGGGGACGTCGGCAGTGCAGGCAGGGCACGGACAAAAGCCCCCAGGGACGCTGATGCCAGCAGAGCCCTGCCTCGCCAGGCTGCAGCCCCACGCGTGGCTCCCCGCACCACGGGCGGGCATGGGGACAACACGTCCCTCTGCCTCCCAAGCAGTCCCGGGGGGATGAGAGCAGCTGAGCAATTGTGGATCGAGGGATATGGGAAGGGTTGCACCCTGCAGACCCTGAGGGAGGCAAGGCACCCACGGTGGGCATCGCCCCACCGCCGTGGGGCAGAGGTAGGGTGAGCTGCACATCCACCTTCCCCATCGTCGCGCCGAGCTCAGGAGCCCTCAGGAATTGGGTACCGCTCAGCTGAGAGACCCCAACCCAGGGGGGCACGGCCTTGCTACAAGCCTCTCGGCATCGGCCACACGCCACTCGGACACCAGCGTCTTCCCAGCTGCGAGGGACGGCAACGCCGCGCCTCACGACCACCGGCCCATCTTCAGCCAGGCAAGCGGTCGGGATGCGCGGGGCGGCCTCCCACCACCCCGCCATCAGGGCATCAGCTGCACAAAGCACATTACCCCCACCATTCATCAGAAACATCAAGCGAGCCGTGCAGAAGACTCTCCTAGCCAGCTCCACGTCCCTGATGCTGCTTTGCATGGAGCGAAGACTTATTACTACTGCTAAAATTAATTACGTCCTCCTTCTGTAACGAGCACCTTTGTATATTATGCAAGCGCTTTGCCTGTCATCAACAGCCTCAGAGAAAGAGAAAGATGTTTGAATTAACAAAATATTACTGTGATCTTCTCCCTGACAGTATGGAAGCAATAATATTTAGTGAGTAACTGAGTTTTCTTTAATAATTTAGTAGACTGCAAAAACCTTGATCATCCAGCTGACTCTGAGAACAAAATAGTCAAGCTTTGTGCATCCTAAGCTGAGATAAAAACGCAAGCAGAAGAAAGAAGTTTAAAATTATATTTAAAAAAGCTAATTAAAAATGCAGCCCACATGCAAGAAAGAGGCCAGGGAAACTGTTCTTTAAAGCAAGCGAAGCCACAGGTTTCCCTATCTCCCTGTCTCATCTGCAAGAACAGAGGGGAGGGATGTCGGCGGCTGCCCTCCCGCCAGCTCTCCGCGGCTGCATGGAGGAAGGTGAAGCCGGAGGCACCTCGACGCAGGGACCCCCAGACTGGCTGTACCCCAGGAGATGTTTCTGAGACAGCCCCCCGGGTCATTTGGTGACACCCAAGGGGACATCAGGGTTGCACCGAGCTCAGCACCAGGCAGGTACCAGGTGTGAACCTGCCTCTCCCCCAGATGGTTTTGATAGAAGTCCTGTCATCCTTGGTCACCGTGTGAGAGCGGAGAAACCCCATAGCCAAGTAGGCTGCACTCTTGCACAGACCTCCGGGAAGGGCTTCTAGCAGCAGGGGGCAAGACAGGAGACCTCCCACCACCTCCACCAGCTCCACAGGGCACCACGGGCCGATGGAGTCAAGGACCCTTCCCAGGATGATAAATAAAGCACCTGGTCAAGGTTATTGCCAAAAAGTGCCTACAGTAGCCCTCCTGTGTGCTCTGGGTATGTCACTAGTTATCACCTGCTTGTCCTACTCCTCTGTCCCTATCTGGCTTCCTGAAGACCGCGGAAGCATGAGGAGGTCTCCACCAGCAGAGCTACAGCTATAGCAGGACATCAGGTGAGGACCTCTGAGTCACAGCTACATGCTGAGCTTCAAACCCAGTTGTCGTACCACTCGATACTGCCCATCTCATGCCCCTGGACCAGGTAGTGGTGTGTGCGGGAGAAGGGACGAGAAGCCTCTCCAGTGCTGCAAAACCCATGGCCGGTGCTGGCCCAGCCAGCATCAGCCCAGACCAGCAAGAGCAGAGGGATGCGGACGCACCACCAGCGCCGATCACCCTCGAGTTCCGCCTTTCTCCAGCTCACGAGAAACCAACCAGCGAGGTGGAGACCTGGTGGCACAGCAGCTCGGGGCAGGAGGGACCCGAGGAGGACTCTGTGCTCAGCTTGGCACTCTCCTGGTCAGGCACAAGCCTGCGGATCCCAGCACCCCCACAACCACCATCCGACCGACTTGATTTTTGTTGTTGCTGTTGTCATTAAGAGCCTGGGCTTCTCCTGGGAGCCCACAGTCATTGAGGCAAATAATTTGACACGATGCATTTTTGAGCATCGCTGCTGGAAGCTACAGATATTCCCAGCTCAGCGCTGGTGAAGCGCAGGGGTGTCACGGAGAAGAAGCTGTCAGGGAGCCTCGTGGAGAGAAGTTTGGAAGAAACAAGAAAGCAAAGAAACCTCAGCTTCTCTGACAGGGCCAGAACTATTAAAAGAGCACTTAGGCCCCTTAACATAAAAATGCATCAAAGAGGAAAACCAGATGAGAACAGATTCATTTGCCTTGGAGAAATCCTGGCTCTCTGATATGCTGCCTTCCTCCAGCGAAGGTTCAGTGCGGATTGAAATGCCTTCGGGCAGCAGAGCTGTTTTGTCTAAGGCGTGTATTTGCAGAGGGCATTTTAAGGAGCCGCCTCTCCGGAGGGGTTCCACCACGGCTCCCTTCCCACTCATTGGCATGCAGAGCAAAAAGGCCCGGAATCTGCAATAATGAAAACTAGATTCCTTTTTAGATAAACACGCTATATCCATGACAAAAAGATGAACCAAAGCTACATCAATGCTCAGAGCATCAAAGAGCTCAGGATCAGGCTTCAGACCTGCTAACAACGCCATCCACTGCCTGCCGGCGCCTCGACAGGCTGGGCGAAGACCAGCCCCGCTGGGACGTCTTGAGGACTCGGCTGCAAGCAAATACCTGGGTAGTCGGCACCCTTGCAAGGTCACAGGACATCGAGGGACGCCACAGCTTGCTCTGTGGACATCACAGGAGGTCCCCCCCATAGAGGTGATGCCAACTCTGGTGAAGGCGCTGAGGAACACCGCAGACCCCAAGAGACGCCTCGTGCTGAGCACTCCCAGCTCCCACGGCACAGCACTACCAACGCTGGAGACAACCAAGACAGCAAAAGCCCCAGGGACGTATCCCGCTTCAGCGGGAACCGATGCTTCAACTTCAAACGCGTGCGTTCTGGTTTTGAACAGCTCTGAACCAGGGGGACACCTAACGCACGTGGGTGGGCGTGCAGAGGTGCTGCGGGAGCCCGCCAGGTCTTCTCCAAACTCTGGGGCAGGCCGTGTGACAACCAGCACCACGGTGGCTTTGTTGCGGGCCCTGCTCACCTCCTCTCCTAGCACATGGAGACGCAGAGCCAGCGCGCCATGCCGTGAATTAAAAATAAAGCAAAGCACCCCAGTAAGAGCCGCAGGGATGAGGTTAGTTTGGAGGGCAGTAAAGACCATCCACCGCCTTCGCAGCCAACCCAGCCGCTGCCTGCTCCAGGCTTGCCACAACCCACAGGGAAACCTCTGAAGCCCCGGATGACTTGTGCAGGTTTTCCCCCAAAATGAGACCTCTCCAAGGAAGGCGTGTGAAACACGCACGAGTCCCTGCGTGCCCCTAATCCGCAGGTAGCATTTATTCGGTCCCCCCCCCAACTTTCGACCCCACCTCCGTTTATCCCCCACCGTAAAAGCAAGCGGCTGACGGGGCACCGACACGCTGCAACATCTGGGAGCCATCTCAGCGCTGGTGCTGAGCAGTGAGTCAACAGAAGGTGTGATGAGAGCCAGATGTTCGGCTCTGCCCATACATCCTAAGTGGAGGGGATTACAATAAGGGGACAAATAAAGAGGAAGGCCTGCGAGAATATGTGGAGCCCCTGGAGGCCTTTAAACCTGATTTTAAAAACCCATTTCCCTCGATTCAGAGGGAATTTTATAGAGTCGCACCAGCAAAGCGCTGGCTGTTTGTTGCCAGGCCAGGCGACGCCGAGCCTGGGTTTCAGGCAGGAATAAACCCCCCGCTTTCCTGACGCGGGTAACATTTGCCAGTACCCAGGCTCCCGGCACGCTAACTACAGGTTTGCAGCATCCAGCATCAGCCGCAGTGGCGAACGGGCAGCACCGCGGGCGTCGGATGGCCGCTGGCTGCAGGCTGTCCGCTTGCAAAGCAGAGGGGAGACGAGCAAGCGGCAGGGAGGGAGCCTCTCCCCCGCCTGATGCTTGCAGCAGCTTTTGCACAAGATAGGTTTTCTCCTCCCTGCTCTGTCCCTGCCTGGGGAGGTGCAAATCCTCTCCTCCTCTGCGGGGAGCGGGTTCTCCAAGAGCAGTCAGAGGGCTCGGTTGCTGGAGCAGGGGCATTTTCCAAAGGCTTGCGGGACATGGATGCTCACAGCCCTGCAGGACATGGATGCTCACAGCCCTGCCGCCACGCAGTGCTCCAGCTCTCGTGCTGGAGGCGGCAGCTCTCACGCTGCCGGCGTCTCTGCAAAGCCCTGGCCCGGCTCCATCGAAGCACTCTGCGCCTTCCCTGTGCCGCCCGGACCCAGTGCAACCGCTTGCAAGTGGAAATAAAATTAAGCCTGGCTTTAACTGGGATGAAAACTACAGGAGAGCAGGAATCCACAGAGGAACCCCTTCAGTCAGAGATGACCAGCAGTCACCATCTCCACCACAGGCAGGAGCTGGGTGTGCGACTCCCTCGTCAGCGATATAATTAGAGGGGCCCCGCTCCTGTGCGGGCAAGCCTGCATCCCACAGCCTCGCAGGAGCCCGTGGCAGGACCGCGGTGCCCAGCACGAGCTCCCAGGCAATGCCTGGCCAGAGGTGCTCGGAGGTGTTCTTGGACTAGGTGATCCCAGAGGTCTTTTCCAACCTGAATGATTCCCGGAGGTGTTCTTGGACTAGGTGATCCCAGAGGTCTTTTCCAACCTGAACGATTCTCGGAGGTGTTCTTGGACTAGGTGATCCCAGAGGTCTTTTCCAACCTGAACGATTCTCGGAGGTGTTCTTGGACTAGGTGATCCCAGAGGTCTTTTCCAACCTGAACGATTCTAGGTACGGCTTGGCTGCAGAGCTTTACTACCCTTTCTGGTGCAAGGGCCTCATCCTGGCATGCAGGAGCTCACCCACGGCACGGCGCTGCGTCCTGGCAAGCCTGCACCCCAGGACACGAGGCGGGACACCCCGCATTTCCCCTCTGCATGGGCAAACCCCTTTAAGGAGGTGAATTGGGATTTTGTTTACAGCTCGGCTCCTTCCTGTGCCTCATCCAAGAGCTGATTTCAAACGGAATGCAGCATCACCCCGGGATGAGGCTTTCCCGCCCCTACATGAACCCTGAGGCTAAATCAAACCATTTCTCGGAAGTCGCCACCGCGGCAGGAGGAGGATCCTCTGTAGGATCCTCTGTTGCGAGAGAGGAGCCCCCTGGGTGGGGCTGGGTGTGGCGGGGCGGGGCCGAGCGTGGCTGGGTGGGGCGGGGCCAGGGTGGGCGTGGCTGGGCGTGGCTGGGCGTGGCTGGTCCGGCCCAGGGACGCGCTGCCCTGCTCCACCCCCTTGCTGCGTCCCACCCTCCTTACACCCCGTGGCGCCGGGGGACGGCGGGACCCGGTGTAGCCCCCGGCCAGCGCCCACCGCTCCGACGCACTGACGGGCCCCTCCGGGTTCGGCTCTGCTCCTCCCGTTTCCATCAGGCTCCCCTTGCCACCCCAATTAATTTGGTCTTCCTAACCCACCTCGGCTCTGCGGAGCCCCGTGCATCGTTAACCGTGGCCATCGCGCCCTCTAAAGCGGGACTCGGACACCCTGGAGGAGATGCTTGGTCATCTCATTCCCGCTGGGATGACTTGGTTTTCCCACGGCTGGTCCCCCGCTGGAGCCCCAAACGCCCAATAACCTCACGCGGGAGGGCGTCGTGGATGAGGTGCTTCAGGAGGTGAAAACGCCGGGTGCAGCATCGCGCAGGGCCTGGCCGCGGGATTGCGGCGCCCGTGCTTGTGTCCGAATGCACAGGCAGGAGAGGGATGGAGGGTTGCCAGGGGAGCAATGGCTGCGCTTCCCACCTCCCTGCTTTTTATTTCCACGCTGCACATCGGTGTATCTAGCTCGGGCACGCGCGGCTGGTGCCAGACCCCGCGGTGGTGCCGGTGCCAAAGTCCCCATGGAGAGGACAGTGCGGTCCAGGCGCGCATCGCGCCGCCGCCGGGGGCCGGGACGGGCGAAATGGGGCGAGCAGAGGGTGTTTTGGGCACCGTCCTCAGCGCCGAGAGTTCCCTGCAGCGCGGCCTGTCGCAGCCGCAGAGTGGCTGATGCTGGGTTATTTTTAATACTTAATGAGATAAAAGGTTGGAATTGCTTTTAAGCCTTAAATTGCCTTAGCCCTTTTTATCTTTAAAAAACATGACAAGCCGTTTCGGAGGGTATTTTTTTTTTTTAAAGTTTGTTATAATGATTCCTGGTAGCTATTATGTTGGAAATAAGGCTCTTTCAAAGACTGTTGGGATACATTAAATGTTTCATTTTTCAGTCTTCGTTTCTTTGTTTTTGATCTCCATTCGGATTGATTAAAGACACTGACTGCTCAATTTTGATTAAATCCTAAATCATAACTGGCTTACAAAACAACTGTGAAAGCTGACATTTATGAAGTTCAGTAAGCTAGTTGTAAGAACAGGAGTGCAAGATGGAAAAAAATAATAAAATTCCTTTCCAAACAAACATCAGTTGACAGCAAACAGATGGTTAGAAGCTCTTACTTGTAAACTGGAAAAATTAAGATTTGGCAGGTTCTGTTAAAAAATAGTTACAAAACATCTTAAAGTTTTCCCCTTCATATCCTGGTGTTGCTCTGGGCATCGTTTCAATATTTTCATAGGCTACTGCACGGAAAAGGTTCTGAATACATGAAAGCAGCTGGCATAAAAGGGCTTAGAAATACTAGTTAAGATTTATAGGAAGCAAGGCTGCCAGCATCCCAAAGATGCAGTATTTAAAACCCAGCTTCTCAGCCCACCAATAAATCACCGTAACTTAGCAGCGTAGCTTGAGTTTCATCTCCAAAGGTGCAAGGAAAGTGGGTAAAATGTAACCTTGGTAGATTTTTCCATATTTGTTGACTTAGCCCGTGATAATGTTAAGCTAATGTTTTTGGGCAAAGCACAGCCACATAAAATTAAACCTCTCATGGACACAGGTTCCCCCGCAGGAGGGGAATTCAGCCAGAGACCTGCTTCTTGCACACAAGCATTCCCTCCTCCGAGCCGCGAGGGGAAAAAAGGTCGATGGGAACATGGCTGGAATGCCCCGAATCCCACGGGGATGCAGCCTGGGGGTACGGTTGTGCCGAGACCCTTTGCCGGTGAGTTTGGCAGCGTGACCTCAACCTGCTTGTGATTTTGGCCGTTGCAACATCCCGTGGCCGTTGCGATACGCCGTGGCAGCGCGTGGCCGTTGCAATACCCCTTGGCAGTGTGTACCCCGGCTTAAGGGGGATGCGGCGCCCTGCCAACCCCCCATGCGCACCCTGTACGTGCAGCGGCCCTTTGAGCGTGCACGGGTGGGTGTCCTGGGTGCTCAGGTCAGGGGAGCAGCGCGCAGGGTGCCCCTCTCCCGCACCGGGCGCTCCCATGAACCTGGGAAAGGGGTACTGCTGCTCCTGCGTGCTTTCCTGCTTGCATACCTCACGGGTGCTGTCGCTAAAGGCAAGGGTGCTGGGGAGAGCAGCTCTCACGCGGTGCCCCGGGCGCCAAAGCTCCCTGCGTGGCGTCTTGAACACGTCCCTGCAGCCAGGTTGCAGGCGCTACCCAAAACCCCGGCCAGCCCCTCCGGCAGCTCGGAGCGATGCCCTGGCCCGTGCTTCCCCGGCGTCCGGCGGGTCCAGCTCCCGGCAGCCCCGCGGCACGCAGGCAGCAGCCGGTTCTCCGGGGTTAACGACTGAACCGCTCCGTCTTCCCCGGAGAGTCAATGGGGCCTTGTCTGCAACCTGAATTACTGGCCTGCAAACAATCATTTCAGAGTCAGCATCCAAGTCCCCTTGTCTCCCTCCCCCTCGCACCGAAACAGCCACTGAAACCATTTGCAAACGGTTTGCGATTGCTCTGGGCGCAAACACGAGGCTTCGCCGGGTCCCGCGGCCGCTCCCCGCGCGCCGAGGGCTGCAGGGGAGCGAGAGCCTTCCTCGGCTGGCGTCGCTCAGCCCACACGGAGCAAAAACATACTCGCAGGCTGAAAACAATTTTAATTTTAAGATCAAAGAGAGTCAGAGGAAGGAGGGAGAGACGCGTCCAGGAGAGGGCCCGGTGCGTGCCTCTCCTTTTTAATGAGCTGCAGCAGTTGCAGGAGCTGAGCAGCCACCGGACTCCGCGCCTGGAGCGACTGCAGCGCCGCGGAGGAGCTGCGCAGGGAAGCTGCAAGCAATACACAGCCCAAGCGAGCGGCCGCGGCAGACCCCCGCTGCGGAGACCAAGGCTGCGGCGTTAACGCAGGCCATGTTTGAAAGATGCCGTGGGCGTGAGAGCTCAAAGCTCCCCTCGAGCTCGGGCAGCAGATGTGCAGGTCCTGCAGGTGCAGCGCCGGTGGGTGCCGATACGCCGGGTTCCCTGCAGAGCCCGTGCGGGAGCCCAGTCATCCCAAACCGGTGCCAGAAACCAGCCGCCGGCACGGCTTACCTCATTCCGCTGAGTCTATGGGACGCCACGGTGCCTCTGCTGCTTACCTAGCAGGGCCGTGCCTCTTTTTTTCCCCATAAACAGAAGCGTGTACCGCGTTTCCCTGGGACATGGGATGCCCGGGTGAAGCTTCTTCCAGAGCAATTGTTGCGTTTCTTCTTTTCTGTAAGAAAAATCCCTGGAGAACTGGGGCTTCGTTGCTTCTGCTTCCTTCCCAGGCAAGGCTCGCTGTAGAGAGATGCAGAAACATGTTAGAGAGAGAAGAAAACACGCCGGCAAACATTTCTGAACCTCATAGCACCGCTTTGATCCTCGTTTCATCTCTGGGTCAAGCCTTCTTTTGGCAGAACCTGGTTTATCATTCATACATCTAAATCCCTGGAAAAGAAACCCCCATCTCAGGAGATGTTGAAAACTCTGCTCAACAGAGTGCTAAAAATAATCTCCTCTGGGGAGCAATCCTGCGCTGCCCTGGAGGGAAATGGAAAGATGAGTTAATAGGTCTTTTCCATCTCTGGTTCCTGTAATACTGCAAAAAAAGCAAGGCTGAGGCTGCTGTTTACTTTTCTGAATATGCAAAACTCATCTCTGCAGGTCTCTGTCCCAGCCTTCCCGAACAGAAATACCGACTGCTTTGCTGTAGTCCAGCTTTGCAAGTGCCTCTGATTTCTCCTTTTTTTTTTTTTTTTTAAATCTTTAGCTGCTACTGGTTTTTTTCTTTCTCCCTCTGCTCCTTTGAATGAATACTCAGACAAGCACTGGCTGTTTCCAAGGGACTGCCTCGAGTTGCCAACTTTTCTGCCCGGGAAGAATCCTCTTCTCTGTGTGCTGAGAAGAGATAATAAATCAGGTGAGCGGGAATGCACCATCCCCGGGCCAGCAGAGCCAACAGCTCTCGACGACTCCTCCGACCGGAGGGGAAGGAGCCTGGCAGGTTTATTTTGCAGCCGTCTGGCTGCGCTGGAGATGCGCTCCGTGGCACTTGAGCTGGCAGATGGGAGACGGGTTGCTATTTCTTAAAAAAAGCAACAACAAAACCAACAAATGTCAAGTGCATTTATAACCGTGTCTCCATCACTGCTGGCTCGGCGGGAGACGAAGGTTTTTCCCTCGGAGCCACGGCCACCAGCTTGGCCAGGGCTTCCCCGCGAGGGATGCTGGCTGCAAACTGGGGCTGTCTCTGTGCTGGGGACCAGGCAGGAGAAGCATCGCAGCCCCTGAGCGGGCAGAGGGTCGGGCAGAGCACATCGCTGGGATGCTTGTGCAGCCCTGGAGCTCGCGGGCTGCATCCTGCCATGTCCGGGCCATGCATGAGCATGAACAGGGCAGCAGGGACCGGCCCGATCGTCACCAAATTGCAGCCAGCCAGCCACCTGGGCCAGCCTCGTCCAAGCTGAAGCATTACCCGGCGTCCTTCAGCTCTGATCCCCATCCAAATCCCCACTCATGCTTTGTTTTCTGCACTTCGCTTTTTTTTAGTTTCATTTCTTCCTAGTGGCTGTTGCGGTTTTGCTGCCTGCATAAACCCAGAATTGGCCTCCTGTGACCCCTGAGGAGCCGGTGTCGGCGCTTCCAGCTTGGCGCGGCGCAGGCGGGTGGCTCGGCTAATGCCCCCATTGCTGGTTTGGCTCAGCCCTCCACCAGCGCGGCCGCTGGACCGCAGCGCAGCAGCAGATGCTCAATGCCCTGCAGTTAGATGCCCTTCCAGTTGACAAGACCAACCATGATGGCGCAGCGCCGATGGCCCAGCAGGTTGCCCAGAAGTCTGTGATGGTCTCGAGCAACGCAACCCAAGCGGCAGTGTCCCGTCCCCCCCTCCACAGCCAGCCTGCGAGCCCGCAGGGCTGCTCTTCGCTCCCCACCCACCCCGCAGCCTTTTCCAGCATCTCTCCCGCTTCTTTTCCTTTCCTCCACCTGCTCCATGATGTGATTTACAGCCACCGGGTGTTGCTGCTCCCATCTGGGATGTGCCGCAGCAGCGGGGACCGTGTGCCGGTGCCGTGCCCCATGCAGCAGCACCCTTAGTCCTGGTGGCCCTCGGTGCCACCTCCTCAAGGAGTTCTGTGGTAGGGGTGGGTGAGGAAGGCTGCGCTGCTGGCAGTTGTTTTGCCCTGTCTATAGATAATTAGAAATGCTACCATTTTACAGTGTTTAATTAATCAACAGGAAAGAAAAGAAGGCTGGGTCGCCCTGAAGGAACTTATCACAGATATTAAAATGGTACCAAAGAAGTTCTGCAGCTCTTTAAAGGGTGCTTTAAAATTTGGGACCAAGCCCGGAGTAGGAAAAATGAGGTTCTTGCCTGGAAAGCGAGGGTACGAGAGCAGCCGTGAGACGTCCCGTGGGGCAGCTGTGGGTCAACTGGGGCTGCTGGTGGCAAACTGCTCACCTCCAGCCAGCAATGGGCACGCAGGGCTTCGCTCTTGTCTGAAAACCTCGGAGCCTGGTTGTAAGCACTTTCGAGTTTTCAGGCAAGGAAACAAACCCAAGCCCCAAGCCCACCCTACACTACAATCCAATTATCCATCCAAGAGCAGAAAATCACAGATGGTTTTGCATGGATTTTCTGAAGGAGTGATACTCCAAATGCTGTTATCTGGGGAACCGTAACAAAATGTACATGGGCACTTATAACTGCAGCATCTGGAAGGAATGGATAAAAATCTACTTATGTGCACAGGCAAAATTTCCAAGAGCAAGAGTGCTTCTGCAATTCATCGCCTGAATAGGGAACAGAGCGAGCACGGGCCGAGTCAAGGACTGTGAGCCACTGGGAGTCAGCCTTATCCACCGCATCCCAGCTCCCACTGAAAGCGAGAGCAAAAAACCTTCCAGCCCCCGGGATTCAAACGCTGCACAAATTCAAACCCCGTGTGCGTATGTGGGGCAGGAATGATTTGCGGCTTCAGATGCTGAGGGGGAGTTTGGGAACAGCTGTAGAGCAACGGAGAGGCTGTAATCACGGAGGATGCTGGAGGGATGGAGGGAGGGAGGCAGAAAGCAAGGCAGGCACTGGTAGAAATCTTTGTACTCTGGATTCCTCTGGCAGGCGTAATGGAAGGGGGACCAGGTTTAAAGGAAGCAGAACAAAGGACAAAAGTAATGTAAAGGCTTGGCAGAAAGGGGGGACTTCTGAAGGCTGCAATATTGAAGGGGTTTTTAAAGGAAGCATTTGAAAAGCAAGCTGCCTGCACTTCAAAATCCAGCATAGCGTTCTGCTGCTCGCGTGCTTCAGCTCAAGAAGGACCGACGGCAGACGGAGGGGAACAAAGAGAATTTTTAATAAGAAATCAGAAATATGGCCTGACCGCGCGGGGCAGTCGAGTGGTGTGATGTCTGGCTCGAACACGCTCTCATGATAGCTGGCGGAGTCGTGCGAACTCCTTACAAAACTTCCAGGGGGATAAAAAAATCTCTTAGAAAACATTAGCACCAAGCTAACCCGGTGCATTGGCACACTGCCCACCGCACAATTTATCTCAGATATAAATAGCACAATTAACCTACACGGTATATACATTGCGTACCACTAGGATGACTTTTTGTTGGAAAACAAATAAATCTTTAAAAGTTTGAACCCTATTTACAGAATTGCTGCTCCATAAATCATTCAGATCATCAAGGCTACTTTATTAACGCCTTTCTGGCTGCTTGCTCGCAAGGAAAAGGCAGAGGGCTGTAAATAGTTTGGCTTTATAAATATTCCCCAGCACACAGCAACTGTCTTTCAGCAGGTAATGAAACATATGACATGCTCCTAATCTATGACCGAGGGCTCTTTCATGGTAGTTTCCTCCCAGTACGCAGTCCCAGTCATTTTCTGCTCTCAGACTGGAGAAGAGACTGGGATTTCTGTACCGCGCATGGGAAGGGAGAACTGGATCTGCTTGATTGGCAGCCAAGACTGGTGTCAGTCCTTTAAGAGAGAGCAGCTTAACGCACGGTAAGGTAAAGCTCTTGCTCAAGCGCCGAGGACGGAGCGTTGCAGCAGGGTAAGGGGCTGCCGTCCGGAGGGCCGAGCTCCCTCTCCGTCTCGGGGTGTGCAGGACGTGCGCGAGCGTGCCCTCGGGCGCCCGGGGTCCTGCTGCCGGGCAGGGCTCCGCGCACACCGTTGGGGAGCCCCAAACGCAGCCGGGCTGAGCCCGTCCAACCCTTTGGAGGAGAGCATCGGTGTCCACCTGCAGCCTCCAGCTGAGCCTTCAAGGGAAAGCTCAAGCCACGAGCTCCAGCGGCGGAACGCAACCTTGAGATCCGTCGTCATTAGCCGCGCGGCGTGGCTGTCCCCCCTGCTGCTGCTCCGGGGCATGCAGCACCTGCAAACCTCCTCGCCCTTCGCTTTGGTTGCAACGAGAGAAGTTTAATTGAACCCAGCTAATTTCTCTGAAGTCTGGAACCACCTTCAGCCTGCCTTTACAGCCCATTTGGTAAATAATGGTCAATCTACTGTGCGTGCGGAGAGGGGCCAAGAACAAATATGAGTATTTCTTCTCCCTCAGCCCACCGCTGCTGCAGAAACAAGGCTGGCCGAGTGGTGAATGCAACCTGAGCCCTGCTGCGCTGGGGTCACCTTGGCCAAACACCTTGGGGAGGGCATTGCCTGCCACAAGCATGCCTTTCAGTATGACCAGGAGGGCGTCGCTGATGTTTGCAGCCTCTCTAGCCCCCAGGGGCCGAGGAGAGCTGTGGCAGCCCCTGCATGGCCTCAAGCACTTCTCCAGGGCTTCGATGCAAGGTCAGCAAGCTGCAGACCCGTGTGGGGAGGAAGGTGCGGGTGGCGGAGTGGGTCCCCTGCTCCAACACCGGCTCCGCTCAACCGGGCTGCGTGGGCTGGGGGCCCTAAGGAAAACCTTCTCCGGCTGACTGGGAGAGCAGCTCCTCTCCATAGGGAAGGAGGAACGCACGTGTTAGTACCTCTTCTCACCCTCCCTCGGTCTGCCTGGGAGCCAAGTCCCGGCTGGATCCCACTCACCCCGCTCCTGCCTTTGGTGCCGGGCGGTGATTTCGGCGGCAGTGCCAGGCTCTGCTTTGCCGGCACGCCACGCTGCCGAGAGAAAGCGGCTCTGCAGGCTCCAACGCTGCGGCAAAAGCCCTCCAGGTAGAGCCCAGCCCAGGCTTTGCTGCCTGCCTCTCTCCCACCTTCCGCTTGATGCCGTGCAATGCATCTGGTGCGTAGCATCTCCTAACGCCCGGCGCTGGCGTGGCCCGACGCCGGCATTTAGCCCAGTGCAATGACCCCTGCCAGGTATTCCTGCCCAGCTTTCGGAAGGAAAGCCAAGCGGCTCTGAGGCAGGCAGGAGCCCGGCTCGGCATCCAAGGAGAGTGAGCTGGCATTTGCCCGAGAAAGATGGCAAAAATGTACTCGCAGCTGGCTGTTTCCTTAATATAAACACGGCCTTGCCACAAAGGCACAATTGCCCATTTTCAAAGCTATTTGCAAGCATCAAGGGAGTAATCCTCACCGCTCCCTCGCCCTTCTCCAGTCTGCCGCAGAGGTGTGCAGGGCTGGCAGAAGAAAGCAGCGGCTGCCGCTTACGGCAGAGAGACTCGGCGATGCAGCCGTTGGCACCCAGCGCTCTGCTCTCCCGTGCCGCAGGATGCGCTCCTCAAAAACCTCTTCTTGGCCATCAAGAGCAGCCGAGCGTGGTGAGAGCAGCCGCCCCCCTCTGCCGGGTTGTCCCCTCCGGTGGGGTTTCAGCAGCAGCTCCAAGACCAGCACCTCCTGTGCACCCTCTCCTGCTCCTTCTCCGGGCGGCTGCGGTTCCTCCCGGGATCAGGCCATAGGTGTCGCCTTTATTATTGATGCCTCCTGACACCTCCTAAACAGGCCTATTGAATTCCTGAGAGGTTATTTAGTGCCTGTCAGGGGAAGAAATACAAGTTTGTCCGTTTATGTCTGGTCGTTAGCTCGTCCCCGGCACCAGGGAGCCCACGGCGAGGCTGCCTCTGCTTTACAGCTCCCCGTGCACAGCCGCCTCCTTTTATTTTTAGTTGATGGGATTTAGCATAAAATAGTGCTGACCTAGCAGTAATCTAAAAAATTTGCAATCGACAGCTAGATCATCGTGTGCCATATTTTTGACTTGCAAATAGCTTCCACGGATAGCGAGGGTGTATTTATTAAACACAGCTAGTGTTGCATCTTTATTTAGCTCCTTCTGTTACCACACTGTATAATTCATGAAATTGCCTTATAAAGTTAGGGAGGAATTAAAACATTGACCAGCCCGTGAACCAGAGTTGACGCTTCCATTATTTTAAAAGGAAAGCTGAGGGAAACTAAAACCTGACAAATAACCCCATGCCAGGGGAGCGGGGCCAGCAGCAGAGCTCACCTCAGCTGAGCAGGCAGGAGGCAAATCGGAGTCAGCTCCGGAGCATTCTGCCCAGCGAAGTGCGGCTGCCGGACCTTGCCTGCACTTCCAGGGGAAGGATTTCCATCCCAGATGATGGGAAGCCTTCCCGAGCACCCCTCGGGGTGCTGGATGGCACGTTGCATCTCCTACCGAAACCAGGTGGTCGCGAGGGCGAGGAAATGCCGGCGGGGAGGACAAGGATGCTATTTTGGAAAGCAAACGCCGTTCGCCGTCATCAGCTGCGTCTCAGAGCAGACCCCGTCTTTAGGAGACCTCAGCCCCATGGCAGCACCCTATATCTGGGTAAGGAAACGCTTGGCTTTCCAGCTCAGCGCCCGAGCCTTGCTCTGCAGGAGGGAAATCACGCACCCTCCTCTTCTGAATGCAATGTTTTACAACACCATGCTCTCTAATAAAATGTTCCCCTCAAGTTGATCTTCACGATAAAAACAGTTTCTTTCCTTAAATCGGAGGCCGTGTATGCCTTGACTCATAAATATTTCATTAGCACCTGGAGAGTTTCCAGCAGAAAGAGATGTGATTTGGAGCTCTAGGTCGCCTGGGCATCGCATGGACACAGGCTGGGCGAAGCGCAGCGTCTCTGCGTTAATGCACCCCGCTGCAGGCCATGCACCCCGCTGCAGGCAGCGTACCCCGCTGCAGGCCATGCACCCCACTGCAGGCAGCGTACCCCACTGCAGGCCATGCACCCCGCTGCAGGCAGCGTACCCCACTGCAGGCCATGCACCCCACTGCAGGCCATGCACCCCGCTGCAGGCAGCGTACCCCGCTGCAGGCCATGCACCCCGCTGCAGGCAGCGTACCCCATGTCAGCGGAGATGCATGGTTTGCAGCAGGGTGCACTGCCTGCAGCCTCCTTTTTAGGCGGAACATCCCGGCCGTCCTTGCAGCACGCAGCATGGGACCCGCAGAACCTCGGGAAAACCTCTCCATCTAGCCCCTTTGCCTGGCCCTCACCCCGATGCTGGTCCCCAACAGCACTGATGTCCTGGAAGAGAAGGAAAAATCCCAGCCAGAAAACGGTGGCTTGTGTCTGTGAATAATCTGAGCACTGGGAGGTGTTTTCATACCGAACAGGGAAGAAAGGCAAAATTCTGAACTTTTTTGAAAAAATAGCTAAAATATTTTCTCTCACTGACCTCCAGCAAAGAGAAGCCCTAGCGCAACAGCCTAAGAGGGCAGCCTGGAGGGTCCAAAGCTGGGTGCTGCTCCCCTCTGGGCGGGGGGAAAGCTGTGAGCGTGCCCTCCGGGCAGCCAGCCCCCCAGCTCCAGGCTTTCGGGGTGAACCTGCCTCTCCTCCGACCCCAAAGCTATCCCTTTGGAAATGTCATCCCAGGAGAGGCATTTCCCTGCTTAGGCATGCCACGTGCAGATGAAAACCAGATTTCACCAGAAGTGCTCCGGCCGGGTACGTGCTCCGCAGCTTTAAAAAAAAAAAAACACAACATCAAAACAAAATTAAATACTAACACTGGCACACAACTTGACACGAAAGCCTAAATTCAAAACATGCCTGTCTCTGGAAAAAATTCTTTTCCTATAGGAAACCTCAGGCAATGCGCCTTGCAGCCAGCCCTCTCCCGGGGGTCTGCCTGGTGGGTCCCATCCTTTCCCCTTTGCCACCTAGAGGTGAGTGAAGGGCGACGGACTTCAAAGGTGTTATTTTCAAGTTGGAAAAAAGCAGGAACTAGCTGGGGAACGGCAAATCCTGGGTGCAGGGGGGTTGCAGGCTGCCCTGGCCAAAACTGCAAGCCCCAGACCCGCGGTGCATGGGGCTGAGCTGCTGCAGAGCTCGGCGGGCTGAACCTCCCGGACGCTTCTGGGAAGCAGACCGTGTGTCACGGCGAGTGTTTGCTGACAAAACCCACTAAATTTGGCTTCATTTATAAAATATTTCCTTGCTCCTCACCCTGCAACTGTCGGAAAGGACCTGAGCGGCTGGTGCTGCAGCGGGCTCTGCACCACCCCATCTCTCGCCTCGATGAAAAAAAACCTCGATATTAAAGCAAGGAGGGAAGAGCCTCGGTCTGCCAGGGGCATATACATTAAGTGCTGTGGGCTGAATAATTTCCAGTAAGCGGTGTACTCAGTGTTACCTCTGTTCCCATGTGGAAAGGCTGCCAGCAGACGAACGTTTCGGAGATTTATCAGTCCTTCGGCACGCTTGCCTCTCTCATTTTTGGAATGATGCTCGGTACGGATTGATGCTCAGTCGGATTGTTTGCAAATAGCTCCCCGCGAGCGTTAAGCAGGTGAAACTCGAGCTGTGTTTGCTCAGCTTGCGTGGGCCGTATCAGTCTCGGGGAACGCCACGACGCCCCGATTAGGTGCACGTAACTCCGCAATTGAGTTTTGTGCCGGCGAAGGCTCCGCTTTGCATGGTGATGTTTTTCACCGCGATTTTCCAATATTTGCTTATAACTGATGTTTATTTCCCAAGCCGGTTTTGCCAACAGCCTGGTTCACAAGCAAAGCCTTGAGTGACGGTGCCCAGGGCCGGACGCAGCAGCGTGCGGTTGGAGGGACGTTGCTGGTGCTTGCCATGCAGCCGGCGGCGCGCAGCCCCCCCTTACTACCCTTTTGCTGCTCTGCGTAGCGCTTCGACGGCAAGCAGCAAGTCCTGCGTGTATTTTATGCTGCCCCTGCGTTTTTTTTCCTAAGAATAAGCGTATTGGCAAATCCTCAGAAAGGGTTCACCTGGAAAGCCGGGGCACAGGTTTTGTTATAAACTTGTTTCTAGCATTAATGTCTCTGGCAGGGAGGAGGGAAAAACGCTGCCGCTCAGGCATCCATTCGTCCTGGCGGAGGTGATCCCTCAGCGTCAGCATGAATAGCGGGTCCAGGCTCTGGCACACACCAAGCCCGGGCGGCTGTAAATAAATGATCCCCGAATGCCCTCGCCAAGGGAAAGGAGCACCGGGGGTGTTAACATCCCACCCCGTGTAACCGTGGCCCGTGCTCCTTTCCGCTCAGCTATTCATGGCACTCCATGCCTGTAATAACTGGTGTTTTGGCAGCTGACGCCGTGTAATCGAACCAGGGCTGTCAGGGAAATTTGTAGCTATTTGCTTCACAGGGTTTCTTCATTCCACTCAGCAGCTGTCAGCCTGCGCCGCCTGGTTATTGATGATAGGCACTAATCATGCAACAGATTCCCCACATAAATCAAGAGGCAGTAGAAAATAAAGTTTCTTCACACTGAGGTCATTTGCCCCCCTCCCAAGTGCCACGGCGAAGAAAAATACAAACTCTTACTCCTGCTATTAATAACCTCCCTCCCGCCGGCCCCCGGCAAAGGGAGATGGTGTCAAATTTTAAATTACAGCTTTTGTTACATCAACTGAATTGTGTGTTTATAAAACTAATTACTGGGTAAGTTTGGCGTGTTACGGGCTTGATTTGTGGACTGTCACGTGTTTGCAAAAGGATCCTGTAAAAGGCTTTTTCTGTTCTCTTTCCCCCCGCCTCCCCTAGCACGCTGCAGAGGTCAAGCCATGGGTCTTGCATATTGTAAGTGACAGCTTCAAGTATCTCAAGGGTGCTAATCCACCATGAAACTTTTTTTCCATCATATCTCTATTGCGCTGGAAATGGAAGGGACTTCTCTCTCCTCGCGGCTGTCACTCTGCCCAAGTGTAAACCGGACAAATTTAGCCCCGGTTCAGTGTCAGATGGCACGGACCCAGCCGCGGCGCTGCTGCTTGCTGGGATGGCTTTCTCGCCGGCGGCGCAGGGCCAGCATCGCCGGGGAGACCGGTGTGATGACAAGGGGGGGCTGCCGGTCCTCCAGCAAGCGGTACCCACCACCGCACCGGGCTGGACGCGGGGCTCTTGCCCCCCAGGTCTTCCCGATGCTGGGCTCTTGCAAGGCTGGAGGGGTGGGAAGCGGCGCGGGGGTTTAGTGCCGCGTGAGCACGAGGACGGGGGGAGCCCAGCGCTCCCACACTCAGCTCCCCTCGGACCTTATGGACCTGGGGAAAAAAGTGTTGTTTTTTTTTTTCTCTTGTTACAGCCCTGTAAGCCACACTGCAGCGCTGGGATGTAAGCGTGTGCTAAACCGTCCCCTTCCCAGGGGCAGGCAAAGCCCCGCGCCCGACTCTGCAGCTGAGGGTGCTGCACCTTGGGTGCTGCAGGGAAACCCCCTGCATCGGGCCGTGCACCACGCGATGCTCTCCCACCTCCATCCCTCCATCAGAGCAGCTCCCACGGCACAAGATATGTTCGTTTCTAATCCAGGGCACGTTTTGGGGCTGAAGCTTTAGACTGCACAATTCACGTCCCTCCTCCTACATCTCTCCCTTCTCGTTACCTTTGCGGCAGGATCGCGGCCTCTCCGCTGGCCTTGAGCACGTGGTGTGGCCGGTGATGGCTAAATTACCCCTTCGTTAGCTGCCGTGCCCGTGGCCCAGGGTGTGAGAGAGCCTGGCTGCTCACACCGCAGGCAGGACGTACAGCAACGCGCGGCTGACGGGGGAGAAAAGCCCCTGTGACGGATAATGTTCTTGAAAAGAGATTGCAGCTTTGCTCCTGGGAAGCAAAATAGGAGCAAGCATTATCACGCATTTCGGGACCAGCACCTCTGGCATCACCTGCTTCGGTCACCCAAAATCTCCCGTGCATAGGTACGGCTGTGCCTGCACGTCCTCCGCCGGGGAAACGCCTCTCCGGCCCGTGCCCGGAGCAAGCGCAGGCAGCGCAGCCGCATTCGGGATGTGCCGCTGAACGCCGAGAAAACAATTCATCCTTTTATTATTTTTTTTTAATGTACAGTTACCAAACCATGAGCCCCAGTGCTTGCTAATTAGCCTCTAGAATGATGCGTTTGTTACAAAAATGGTTAATTCGCTCAGCAGTGTGTCTCATACAAAAGAGGAGCCAGCCTTTGAAGGCAAAGCTTTTATCCTTTTCAAACACATCCTCAAGTTATCAACTTCAACACAACATCAAGGCCTGCTTTTGTTGGAATAATTTAACACTAATAGTTCGCGAATGCTGCCACCGCTCGTGTTGCGGAGCTGTCACTGGCTGCAGCGAGACATTTGGTTCAAAGGCAGTGCCAGCACAGAGCCTACTTGGACTTTTTTTTTCCTTTAAAAACTTTTTTTTCCTCTTTCTGAAAGGTGGTTTGCAGCTCTGGCTGTTTGGTTTGGCAACACTGGCCTTGTCGTACCTGTGGCGGGGGCACGGCCGGTGGGCGATGCTGCAGCAGCCTCCCCGGAGCCGGGAGCTGGGCAGAGCTCTGCCGTCGCAGCTCGCGGAGGGTGCCTGGCTGGTCCCACCAGATCGCTGCTCTGGGTGGAGAAGTGGCAATTTCACGGACGTGGGTAATGCAGTGCTGTACTGAAGGGCCCCTCGCGCTTGCTCAAGAGACGCGCTGCCTGCCGAGGAAGGTGAACCCGCTGACCGCCCTCACGGAGGGGGCCGTCACCACAGACACCATCGCCACCCGAATTCCCTCCATGGGGCCACGCGGCCGGCTGCAGTGCCACGTCCCCCGGAGCTCGGGGGCTCATCACCCAGCAGACGCGGGCGGCCGTGGCGTGGCTGCTCCCGGAGCGCCGGTGAGGGACGGGTGCGCGCCGGGCTCTCCCAGCTGGTGCACGCAGGCAGCCTCCCGTCCCCGCCGAGCTCCCCGCCGAGGCTGTGCCCGGCCGGCAGGCAGCTGCCAGGTGCTGCCAGGTCCCCGGGGGCACCGGCCTCGGCACACAGGTGACGCGCGATGGCACGGCACGGATGCACGCGGACCTGCCCCAGCAGCACGGCGAGGCCGAAGCAAGCCAGCAACCGGCGCGACAAGCGCAAGTCCTGGCTGCGGTCGTCTTCCAATTAACACCAGTTACAGCGGTGAAACGTCTCCGCAGGCAAAGGAGCTGAACTAATGAGCCGCGCACCCAGATACAGTAACTGCAGTGTCCAAAGAGGAAAATCAATGTTGGTGCTCACTGATGCCTGCCTGCGGGTTTCCTGCATATTCTGCATTTTAGCACGTCCCCAAGAGCCATGGCTCCGGTGACCTCCTGGGGAAACCCTCGCAGCTCCTGGGGAAACCCTCCCAGCTCGGCAGGACTTCTCTTAGCGAGGCTTTAGCCAGCTTTCAGACTCAGTTTACCTTGTATTGATGCTGGAGAGCTGGGACTCAAACCAACCCAGGCAAGGTAGGCTGCCCCTGGGCACACGAGTGCCTCCCCGTGCCGCTCCAGCTGCCGCTCAGCACCTCCTCACCCTGCCTTGCCCCCCACCGCCGTGTCACCTCTTTCAAAACATGGGTGACATCGGCGGNGGGGGGCGCGGGGGGGGGGAGCCGCTCCGTCTCGCAGCCTCGTCACCCCAGATCGGCACCATCATCCCGGCCGCCGCCTCCGCATCGCCCCGCGTGGGACGACGGGACGCGCGTTGACAGCGGCAGCGTTGCCCAGCCTCCTCCGACGTGTCAAATAAAATATTCACCCATGAGTGGCAGGCATGGAGCCCAGCTGGGAGAGCATGTCAGCGAGGAAAAGTGCCAAGATCGGGGAAAATAAAACCGGTATTTCAGAGCACACGCCGCTCGAGGGATGCTCTGCCAAGCAGTCCCGTCCGCAGCAGGAGCAGGGACAGAGTCCGGCCAGGGAGGGGACGCGCCTGGGGGCTGCGGGGCTGGGTTTGCCCCACTGCACCCCTCAAGACACGTACGTTTTGCTCTGTAAAATGCACACGCGTGCTCATGCTTTCCGAAACACGGGCAGAATAATTTTCTGCCTTTCTAAGGAGCCTGGCTACCCCAAACTCATGACAGCTGCAGCAGCAAACCTGCTGCAAGCACGGGGGCAGAGGAGGATGACAGTGCCGGGGCTCACACCCCTCGGGGACCCCCTCGGCTTGGCGTGGCTGGTGGCACCCGGCGGGGTCCCCACCCCAGAGACGTCTCCCGCTCCCCGAGTCCCCAGCACAGCCCGCTCCGCCTGGCCAAGGACGTTTCCTCGCCCTCCCCGCTGTGCCGAATCGCTCGAGCCGCGTTGGGCCGGCTCCAAGGTGGAGCAAACCCCGGATTTCCCGACCCCAAACGCCATCCCACGAGGGACCGGCCGCCCCCCCCCCCCAGCTCGCCCCNNNNCCCCCCCCCCCCCAGCTCGCCCCCGCGCCGAGAGCGCTCCGTTGCGTTGTGTGTTGGTTTTGGCAGCGCTGCAGCACCCGCAGCAGAACAACAGCGCTCGCCCGGCTGAGTCAGAGCTATTCCTAGGTGAGCAGTTAAATAATTCAGTGACGTTTTATTTCAGAATTTAATTATTTTATCATTTATTTATTGGACTAAAGAGAGCTCTCCGGCACAGCAGGCTATAAATCCCCGTTTCCTCCAGCCTCCCCCTGCCTTTCCTCGCTCGGCTCTCACGTTCCCTGCTCCCGCGCATTATCAAAGGTGACATAATCCCACACGAACGCATCTCCCCCACCAATTTCTCTGAATTATACTTTTTTCCCCTTTGTTTCCCCCTCTCCTTTTCCCTCAGCTCCTGAGCGATTGGGAAAGAAAAAGGCAGGGAAGACCCAGCATCCACGAACCCAAAAAGCGTCGGCGCCAAGGCTGCTGTCTGCAACGCCGAGCGTCCTTCTTGACATCGGATTTTGCCGCCGTGTGTGCGTGTCAACACGAGCGAAGGCGCACAGATAGATTTCGTTCTTTTATTTCTCCTCAAGACTGTTCTCTAGTCTGAAAAAAGGGCACAACTTTAATCATCCACACCCCGATGTCAAGGCTGTTGGCTGCGCCCGTAAGACGACTCCCTGTTACAGGGCTCGAACATCGCTCAGGGTGCCACCACATTGTCTTCAGACAACGGCTGTCTGCTCATAAATTATCACACCTACTTCAGCCTTTTCAGGTATAACCAGTAATTTAGCTTTTGGANTTTTTTTTTTTATTTTTTTGCCTCGTGGTTGACCATTAATAGGTAAACTCCAACCTTTCCTCTGGAATGTGATGTGTAGATGCACAGTGAAGCCTCCAAAACGCTGTCTGTGGAAGAGGAGGAGGAGGAGGAGATCTGCCCGCGCTGGGGGAACCTGAACCCCCCACGGCAGCAAGAGCAGCGTGGGGAGAAGCTGCCCATGCCACAGGCAAAGCTGTGCTTCGCATGGGTGCTGGTGGGTCGCGTTGGTCCCTTGGGAAGCAGCACAAACCGGGCTGATGTTGTGTGGACACCAACCATCCCCTCTGATTNAAAAAAGGGCACAACTTTAATCATCCACACCCCGATGTCAAGGCTGTTGGCTGCGCCCGTAAGACGACTCCCTGTTACAGGGCTCGAACATCGCTCAGGGTGCCACCACATTGTCTTCAGACAACGGCTGTCTGCTCATAAATTATCACACCTACTTCAGCCTTTTCAGGTATAACCAGTAATTTAGCNGAAGAGGAGGAGGAGGAGGAGATCTGCCCGCGCTGGGGGAACCTGAACCCCCCACGGCAGCAAGAGCAGCGTGGGGAGAAGCTGCCCATGCCACAGGCAAAGCTGTGCTTCGCATGGGTGCTGGTGGGTCGCGTTGGTCCCTTGGGAAGCAGCACAAACCGGGCTGATGTTGTGTGGACACCAACCATCCCCTCTGATTGCCACCCGCTCCCGGAGAGGACGGTGATGGTGACAGTTTTGATTCTGATCCCATTTTAAGTAAATTAACCCAAAGGCAGGAGCTGAGGCACGCGGTGCCCAGAGCCACGGAGACCCCGCGGGAGGTGGCAGCAGGTCCAGGCCAGCCAGGATGGCTGCAGGTGCCCGTGTTGGAGCCAGAGGGCCTGGCGCAGGTGGCTGTGCAAGTGAAACAGCCGCTGAACACCTAATTTTTTCCAATGCATCACAATTACAGAAGCATCTGCACTAAATGGCTTCGCGTGGCGCTGTTATGAACATTTACAGAGCTCGGTACCCCCCGACACCCACAAACTCCGACCTGTGAAAGTTATAACGGTGGCCAGCGCCATGGCAGGGAAGAAAACTGGGGAAGAAAACCCCTTGGAGTATGCATGGCGATAAGCCCAAGCGTTGCTCCAGGTGGTAACATGAGCAAGTTTTGGGGTACGACCATCGAAGACATACAGGTTTCAGGGCATGGAGCTGCAGCAGCACCTCGCCGTGGGGAGGGACAGAGGGGCAGCAGCACGGCAGGGATGGGTAGAGGCACTCAGGGTGGGTAGAGGCACACATTTGCCAACCTTTAAATCAGAAAACAACTATTCGATGATATGCCCTAGCGGCAGCAAATCCTTCTCCTTGCTTTGAGGGCAAATCTTGCTTTTCCGGGCTCGGAGGCGCTTGAGCTTGGAAATCCACTGCCTCTTCTGGGGTCTGCCCTGGTGCCTAGGGCTGCTGCTGAGATTTTAATTCCATCCCAGTCCGTAAGGGAATAGATTTGGACTCTCTATTGTGGAATAGGTAAAGGCGCCCTCGTCTGTGCTGGGGAGGTCTGGTTTCAGAGGTGGCACCGTCCCCCCAGCACCGGGGATACAGGGGGGTGACAGCAGCCCCCGAGCCCTGCAGACGGGGTTTATCATCTCAGCATCTCAACAACAGCCCGACGACTTTTTTTCGTATGTGTAACTGCATGTAGAAACACAAACGATACCGTTACACTCACGGCCGTTTTCGTAGAACGCGTATTAAAGGAAGTAGATTAGACGGCTTTTCCCTGAGATCATAAGTATTTAAAAAGCAATAAGGCTTAATGCCTGTTTTTCTTACTTTGTAAGGTGGTTGGGGATGATAAATGATAGGCAATTTCATGGCTGGAATTTCAATTTCCCAAAATATTAGTGCTGTTCTCCACTTCCAGGAGCTCCCTTTTGGCAGTCTTCTGCGGTGCCTCCTTCATCTCCTGTGTTGCCGCCTTCATTCGTTTCCGAATCCGTTTTTGGATCAGACATCCATTTCTTGGGAAGCCGGTCAGCAATGCTCAGCCCCATCCGCATCCTGTCGGAAGAGAGTTTGGAAAGCTGAAATTTTCTATTTTGGCATTTTTAAAAAGAATGACTCTTCTCTTGTCTTGAAATATACAGCCAATGTATTTTAAAAAGAAATTAAAAAGCTCCAACATTGTGAAATGTTTCTGTTTCAGAGAAATGAAATGCGTCCGTTTCAGTGAAGAAAAAGAAGTTTCACCCGAGACTCAGTTTTGATGGCTTTTTTTTCTTGAAGAGGAGAAGAAAACAAGATATGTTTTTAGGCTGGTGCAAATGACTCTCATTGACTCCAAAGCAAGAAAAAACAACCAACAAATAGCCAGCACCCCCCCTAAAACAAGAAAACATTCAACCCGGGTGTCTCATTGACAAGCACAAGATACAGGGATGAGGGCATGGCCGGGGGGATGCGACCGGCTGGTGCACAAGCCGGGAATGGATGAAGGAAGGAAAACGCAGGGATTTTCTCCAGCTAAAGGCAGACAACAGCCCTGCTCATTGCCAGCATCCTCTGCCAGCGCTAGCTTGTCCTTACGAGGCCCCTCTGGAAATATCCTCCATTTCACAGCGGAGGTGAAACCTGAAGTTTAGTGCTGTGCAGTGAAGGTGGCATCGGGACCACTGTGCAACCAGACGTCCCGGCCCTCAGCCACCCATCGCTGGTGGGAAGACCGGGTGTGCCGGCTGCTCTAGAAGTAAAGCCCCAAAAATCCAGCACCCAGAAAGCCCCAAGCCCTGTCCCTGGCATCCGCCCCACAGCTGCCCCATGGAGACAGGGCCACGCTCGCCCCAAACACACCCCCCGCCCCGCGACGTTTTTTCCCTGGACGTTCTTCAGAAAGCTCCGGCTGTCAGGAGAACTGGTCAGGTTGTTCGGAGGCAGAGCCGTCCTGCGGCGAGCACAGCGGCCCCTCCGGCTGCCAGCACCGCGGCTCCTAAGGACCCCCGGCCCCAGTGATGTATTATTGAAATCCATTAAAGTGCGGCGGCTCTGACAGCGCTCTAAGGTAATATGTCACGGCACCACCGCTCTGATGATGTACTTACATCATATATCAAAGCCCCATCACTCTGATTATGTTCTAATACAATATATCAAAATGCCATTGTTCTGATGATGCGCTATTATAATACATCAAAGTACCGGGGGCCTGCTGAGGTGCTATTACCCAACATCAAACTCTTGTCAATCTGGCGCTGCGCTGTCATGCGATGGCCACTCAGAAGATGGTAATAAAATTAAGCTTATTCTTTAAAATTTACCTCTCTATCCATCTGTGGAGAGATATTGATTCAGCGCAGGTTGGGAAGTGCATATATATCCCATAAGGTAAGGGGCTGACTGATAAGGCTTCATATGTTTTAGAGCTTTTAAAACGCAAAGGGAGCTAGATTTGGATTTTGAGCTCGTGGGTCTCCGACGCCAGCCAGAAAGGAAAGAAAAAACCCTCCTCTGCTATGCAGCCGTGCGCCCACCTGAATTTTGCAGGGCGCCCAAGCGCAGTCTGTGGTTTCAAGAGAGAGGTGCTCACCGTGCCGCTGCGGGTGCAGGAGAGCTGAAAGCCCATCAAGCTTTTAAAAACAAGAGGTGCTGGGCCTTTTCCAGCAGCCTGAGTGCCTTCTTGCTTCTCAATATTTTCCTGAAAAACACCATCTCCTGGAAGCCTCGCAGCCTGCTGTGGATTTTTTTTTACCCTTAGAGGCTAACAGGAACTTGCTGGGACGAATCCACCCCCAGACCAGGGGATGGTGCACTGGCACCAGGCAGCTTCCCTGCCTGTTCCCACCCGTACACGAGGACACATACCACCGAAAACATACGAACAAAGGCTAAAGAGCAATTAAAAAACCAGAGGAAGAAAAGGAAGCGCTGCTTGTGATGTTCCCAGCCCCAGGGGCAGGACTCTGCAGCAAAGCGTGATTTATAGAGCCGGCAGCACCCTGAGGGTGCACAGCACCCGGGTGGGCACCAGCTGAGCCCCCGGGGAAGTTCACCCTGCCCTATCCAATCCCCACCGCAGGGCTGGGTAGACAACCCGCCCTGTAAAAGGCTTTTATCAGCACAGGGCTGAGAATCCAATGCTTTCCATAAAATGAAAGGGGAGTAAGAAGTCTACATCACAAATATTTTTATGACACACAAATGAGCAGAGATATCAACGTACGCCGGTTGACGCAGCAGCATTACCTTTGGCTCAGGATGTCAGAGGCTAGAAACGCGGACTTGGAGAAACTCAGCCAGGACGGGGCTGGGACGCTGGTCCAGAGCGATGGGGATGGGCAAGTGCAATGGTTTCTCCAGCAGCAGAGCAGCTCTGAGAGATCTCCTCGCCCTGCTCCAGTGGGTCGCCGGTGGGGTGAAGACCCCAGCCCTGGCAGGGCCGGCACCGGGACCCCCGTGCCACCAGAGCCAACACCATGCTGCTCAAGCATGCGGGGCCATCCCGGCTCAGCCCTCCTGGGTGAAGGGCTGTGCCTTCCGGAGGCTCTTACCACCCTGTTTAATTTGGCTCCAGAACGAACCCGAGAGTGGTTAATGACACCTGCGTGCTTTCCAGCTCCCTCCCTGTAATTAGGGCTGCCTGGAGGTGATATTCTAAAGAGGGCTGGAGGAATTTCCCCAGGTGCTGAGCAGGGAGACCTGGCAGAGGGTTTTTGCCTTGGCTCAGGGAATCATCTACAAACCTCCTCTGGGGGAAAAAAAAAAAAAAAGAAAAAAAATAAAAGCCCTCCCCTATGGCACCGGAGCTTGGCTTTGAGCGAGGCTGCAGTTGAGGAGCACCTGCCCTGATCCTGATAGCAGGGCTGGGGGAGCGGTGCTGAATGGGGTAAGAGGGGCTTGGAGGTGCAGGAGGGAGGAGAACACGCAGAGGCAGGTGGGGATGGGAGGAGAGGAGAGCGATAAGAGCCGTGAGACAGCCCGGGGTCATCCTGGCTGGCTCTTGGGTGCTCCTCAAACGCTTCCGTCTGCAGAGATAAAAGTGCTCAGGAGAGACTGAAACTCTCCCCACAGCAGTAGAGGGGGAGCAGAGGCGTGGGGCAGGCTGCCAGCCAAGGCTGAGCTGACAGGGGCATCTCCAGCAGAAGAGAAAAGGCTGTTTTCTTCCCATGGCCCTTTCCTTTAACCCCTGGGCTGCCGCATTTGAGTTTTCACGTGAAGTTTCCCCCTCTCTCTAGGTTATCGGCCCTTCCCGCACGTCCTGGGAACAGTAGCGATGTCTTTGCCCCTCCTGTCCACGTCCCTCAACCCCTGCACACCCCAGATATCCCTTGGCTACCATTCCACGTGCCTACCTTTCCAGTCTGACCAGTTCCCCATGTCCGCGCTGAGGGGTACAGCATGCATAGGGGTGGCCTGACCCCATAGAGAAAGCTCTGGGGTCTCCTGCCCCCCCATAGGCACCAACCGCCCATCAGTGCTCGCTGAAGATGACGGACTCAAACAAGAGGGATCCAGCCCCAGCCCCAGCAGGCCACGCCGGCATTTATTTCTGCGGCTATGCGGATGGGAACATGTCATTAGAAGAGCAAAAGCAGAGTTTCTCCCTCCTCAAGCAGGCAATGCCCAGAGCCGGGGAGCGCCGCAGTGCTGCTGAGCAGCAGGGCTCAGCCTGGGGACCCTTTTCGTGAGAAGGGCTGTGGGTGCAGAGCTGCCCCGGGAATGGTCCAGCATGGCCCGGACCTGCCCAGTTTGGAGAAAAGACTGGTGGGAATGAGACCAGAAGGAGGTGTGAGCCAGCCGGCCGCTCCAACGGGCCCTGAGGAGGTGCTGAAATGCGAAAACAGCGTCTACTCCCCCTAAAACGGCGCGGGGTCGGGGGGCTGTGCATGTGGCAGCAGGGGGAAAAGGAGGAGGCAGCTTGTCCTTTGCAACCAAACGATCAAGTCCCCTCTGCTTCGAGCGAAGCGGGGAGGCAGAAGAGGCCGAGAGCAGGGTCGGCACCGAGAGCAGGGCTGGGGCCAAGTCCCGGGGAGCCCAAGCAGCGGCAGCAGCAACCGGTGCTTGCGAGGCCAGGGAGGAGAGCGGAGGAAACCACCCACGGCGCCTGTGCGAACGAGGCGTTTTTCCAATCTGTCTAAACCCGATATTAAAAGGAGCCCGCAGGAATGCTGGACGCCTGCCATCCCGCTTCGCACCTTTTGCAAACCAAAACAGCCAGCCGAGCAGCTGGCACCGGAGGGGGGAATTTTGGGAGCCTGCGCCTTCCTTAGGAACCCTGTCGACCTGCAGGAAGCTCCCACACGGCTCCTCCGGGGTCCCTGCTCCTTTTCCCAGGGGGAAGCCTCCGCATTTCGTCTTCCAGTCCTCCCAGCGCAACCAGTTGGAGTGGAAAAGCTGCAATTTCCCAGTTTATCCCCCAGGACAGCGGCACCGGCAGGTGTCGTTAATGCAAACAGCCCAAGGCGCAGGGTCTGTGACCCAGCTTGCAGACCCAGACCCACCTCCTGCAGTGACACCTCTGGACGGCCGGGCCCAGGGCAGGATTTGGCCCTACGCCGCGGTCCGTGGCTCTCCTGCCTGGCTTGTGGCATTGCAGGGAGCTCAGAGTGGTCGCCATCCCTCGGGGTCTCCGGTGGCCACGCGCATCCTATGCACGCTTCCGCCTCTCCGGGTGCCCTTTCCTCAAGAGCAGCAGGTCCTCGGTGCCCGGACCGACCGGCATTTCCAAGCGCGGCTCCGGGTTGCGCAGGGCACGGCACGCTGGCACGACTTGGGGAGCAAACAAAAAACCCTGAGATAAGATGCGCACGTTTTAACCTGTCCGTTGCAGCGAGAGACCAGATAATGCAATAAGGCAGAGTTGCTCAAGAGTATGTTTAAAGATTGTTGATTAATGAAAAGAAAAATATTCATTAATGATGTGTCACTTGCTGAACATCCCTGGGGCCGCGGAGCGGGGCGAGCCGGTGCGGTGCCCGTCCCCAGCAGCCTTGCTCAGCCCCCTCGGAGGGACCCCCGGCCCCAGCCCTGCGCCGTGGCCAGCACCAGTGGGACGCAATGCCCGCGCTTGGCCCCCGTCGGGGAAAGCCGGCAGGATCCGACCTGTGCCGTCACGTTGAGGGCTCCCTGTCCAAATCACCTTCCTCCAGAAGAGCCATCCGAGGGCTGGGAGCTACCGGAACACCTTGGCTTCAAACGCCTGCGTAACACGCCATGCCACGCCAAGAGCTAATTACTTCTAATGAGAAATGAGTGCATTTGGAAAAGGACGTCTGCAAAGCCTAGCCTCCCGCAGCCGAGCCAGCCCGAGTTGCTCTGCAGGTCCGGTGCTCGGTGCATGGTGAAATGCTGCTCTAATCCCAGCGCTGCGGGTGCTGCAGGTACGGAGAGAGGCGTTTGTCCTCCCAGGTGCTCAGGGGACAGACAGACGTCACCTCTCGCCCTGCCGGCGTCCCTCCAGCCGTGCGTGGCACCAGGGCCCTGCGGAGCATGGGTCCGCCCCGGCTGTGCAGGGGGAAGAGGGGAAATCCAAGCCCCTCGCTGGCCTGCGGAGATGCCCGGGATGCGCCCGTGCGCGGCGGTGCAGACCCAGCAGAGCCTCTTTCCTTCGGCGGCAGCATCTCCGCGATGCCGAACCGCCCGGCCGGCCAGCAGCGTGGCAGTGCCTGCGCCGTGCCCCTTCCCCGGCGATGTGTACCCCTGCCCCGGAGCGGAGGGGAATGACTTCAGGCCGGGTTCACTTGGCTTAAGAAAACACTGATTTTCAAAAACGGCTCTTTCTGGTGCGGCGGGGCCGACGGGGCTCTCCTGCAGCCGAGCGCAAGGGGCCAAGGAACATCCCCGCTTCCCTCCCGCAGCCCCTCCGCTGTTTATTTTAGTGTATCTTTGGGAAAAGGGCCATTGGTGGCAGGCAGAGATGTTTAATCAGGTCCGTGTTTACCTTCAGAGCCACTGTACAAACAGCACACTGTGGGTAAATTAAACAAACACCGGTTATAAAGTCTACATAATCAGCTTAAACTCAAAGGATAATTACAAGAGTCAAAATCTACAGTATCGTAAAGATAGGCAGTCAAGGACTGGCTCCAGCACATGACAGAAATATAAGTTAGCTTTGAAAGATAACCTTGTGAGCTACAATTAACTCGCAGGCTTTGACAGTTACCGAAACCCTAAATGAAAATAGCCCAAGGAAAACAAGTACAAGGTTTGGCACTCCTGAAGAAATTTAAACCTAAACATACAAATTAAAAGCACCTCGAGAGGCAGGGTGGGATTTAATAACATAATGTCTCCCATTCACTTGAAAGTAATTGATGCACAATAAAAAACCCTTTCTGTCAGCACAGGCAGTGGGAAAACCCGCCGAGTGGCTGTGGAAATCGAACCCTTTTCATGTAGAGGTTGGTTCTTGGTTTGGGTTTTTTTTTTTGGTTTTGGGTTGGTTTGTTGGTTTTTTGTTGTTTTTTTTTTTGAAAGCAATGACTTGACAGCAAAAAGCCTGCAGGGAAATGGCTGATCTTGAGAGATTGTTAACAAAAAGTGTCTGAGCCAGCCTGGCCCATGCACAGCGCCCGCTGCAGCCAGCAGCAAGTGCAGCGTTCAGCGCTCCCCACAAACACGAATCATAACCTTAATGAGCACGGAAAAAATACGAGGATGCCGGTAGCCCCAAGGAAAGCTGGGTTACTGCAGGCAGGAGGGTTGCTGAGGAAGGCAGCAGGGAGGGGACCTGGCAGCAGCTCCTCGGGGAGCAGTGCACCCAGATCCCCCCTGCGCCCCGTGCCTGGGGACCGGGTCTCACGGGGCAGTGGGGACCCCGCAGGAGGAGAGAGAATATGGGGGTGCCATGCATGGACGGGGCGAACACATCACGCTGCAGGCAAATTATTGTGAGCTATCAGGCAGCTCCAAAATTCACGGGATAGACCTGAAAAGCTTTTGGCAGCGCTTTCACCAGTTCTTCGCCCCATTTCCCAGAGGGTTCAGGCTCAAAATACAAACATGTGCACGAAACCGGGAAAAATTTCCCAACTGGGGCTCTCCTTGCACCTCTTGGATGTCCGCCCAGGCACGGCCGTGGGTTGTGACCGTCTGCCACCCCTCTGATGGCCGAAGTGGAAGGAACCTGCTCCTTCTCCATCCGGCTCCCAGCAGACAACTCTCCTCATCCCAAAAATCACCGTCACCGGGGCTAATTGGGATGCTGGCTGGCAGTCTCGGCAGGGAGAGAAAACAAAACAACCTGACACGTTACGACTTCCAACAAAGCTTCAGGGAGCAGCAGGCTTTCCTCGGAGACGGGAGAACAAATGCCTTTTAAAATAAAAGCCGATAAACTGACGAACTTAGTGCTGCTCCTCGCTTATAAATCACAGCGCTGCACTAGCTAATGGCTCCGGCAATGGGAGTTCAAAGGAAAGAAGTAACCTAATTATAAAGTTTGTTAGATTTATTGTCAGTTAATAACAGCGTTTTCAAAGATGCTATGAGTAAGATCAGTGGGTTTCTCATGCTTTACGCATTTTTCTCTTCCCAACAACTATTCTAGGTCAAATTTATTGCGCTGAGCTTCTTTTTCCATCACGGGGAGCGAGGACACTTACAGGCAAGCCTTGCGATGCTGTGATTAGCATAATGAGGGCAGGTGAATATATCATACTTCCTTGTGGCTTTTTTGGCTCAGATCGTGAGCGAGAAAAGGTGTCAAGAGCTGCTGGCAATTTTTGCAAATATTAAGGTAATGAAACAACTCAAAGTTGCTGAATTATTAAAGGTTCTCTTGCATTTCTGATATTTTATTCCTTTTATTAAATGTGTAAGTGAAATATCAGGGAGCTGGGCTGCTTTCCTTCTCCCACGCCTTTCCCAAAAGTGGCAGAGGGGAGGGAAAGGCAAATCCAGCCCGGTGCAGCCGTTCTGGCTGGGGTCGGACGGGCAGGGTGGACGCTCAGCCAGCAGACGGGACCGGCCCGAGTTTCGGATTGATGAGCCCGAGCATCCCCGGCAAAGCAGGAGCATTTCCCGGGGTTTGGAGGCGATGGAGGGCCACCGGGCTGTCTTTTTCCATAGCATTAAGAAAAATATTCTGCATTAAGCCCTCCAAAATAGGAGTAATATTCTAAGCTTAATTATCATTTAAATATAATAGGAATCTGATGTTTCCACCAAGCGAGCGTGTGCCAATCAGCCAGCAGTAAGCACTGCGTTTTCTAAACAAATCGTTATTAACTTTAATATATTGCAGGCATGTAGCAAGCTGGATCCAATTTTAAGTGAAAATTAATGGCAAATTCTTGTAACCACATTAAGAGCCATCTTAGTTCATTTGAAATCAGTTAAACATGAAAACAATATGAAAGCCATCTTGTGTGCCTGGAATATAAATATTTGTCCTTATCCTTGCCAGAGCAGCAAGAAAAATTAAGAGACGTTGGCATGTAAGCTTCATATAAACACACTCACAAAAGGCCGACATTTGATGGATTAAACTATTTGTCAATTTTTCCATTTCCTTCATCAAAAAGTAATTAAACATTAAGCAGATGTCAGAATCTAATTGGTTCTAGAGAATATTGCACAATAGGATTTATGGCAATTGTGAAGTTGTATTTACATGTCTGTAAACAGGCGGCCGTTTGCCAGAAGACGCCGGTCACAGAGCTTTTGCCTCTTTTGAGTTTAAAAAAGCCTGATTTTGAAAAGCCCTTCTCAGAGTCGCCGGCTCCACACCCGCTGACCAGCCCAGGAAATTTGGGAAGTCGCACGGGCTCGGCTCCCCGCCGGGCTGGGATGCTCTCGGCCTCCCGGTCGCGTCGCGGGTGCGTCGGCCGCATCCTGCAGCGATGCCTCGGTGGCCCTGGGTCGGGGACTACAGTCCTGCCTCCCATCCACGCCACATCCCGGGCACCTCGCAAAGAAACGGAAGAATTTCCTTTTGTCTGAGTCCCTTTTCTCCCCTTTCCTCCATGGAAGAATGGGAGAGGGGAAAACAAATGGGAAAACAACTTCTCCTCGAGGCCACCTTTGCATTTCTTTTTTATTTTTTTCTTTTCCTGCGTTTTAAACTGAAGGGAAACCCAAGTTTAAGACCCAAGAAAGACTCATATTGGAACACGTTTGGGGTTTTTTTTAATTTATGATCAAAACTGTCCTTTTCTGCGTATTTTCTGCCCCAGTTAACTGGCTGCCTCAGAGCAGAGCACGCAGCAGCCCCCGCAACCCCGTGGTCCCCGTCCTCCGGGGAGGACCGGTGCCGGAGGATGGAGCCTGGGAGTCCGAGGGGGCTGCGCCGGCTCTTGAACAATAATCCCCGTTACATTAGCCATCCCTACCAGAAACCTTACAGCTGAAAATAAGGAATACGGGCCCATTTAGGCAGTCAGGTGCACGGCGTCGGGGACCCGGCACAGAGGAGCACTGAGCCCCCAGCTTCTCCCGCCAGCCCTGGCTTCGCAGTTAGCCGCCGGCACTGCCGACGAGGACCGATACCCGAACCACGCTCAGCTGCAGGATCGGCGGAGCCCCGCGAGCTGAGATATCTCACGCTGGGACAAAGACGCCTTCCTGGAAGAGGATGCACCCTGGACGACCTGCGCTACGTGCTGGGGTTTATCTTCTCACCCAGCCATCGCCCAGGAAGGCGGTGGTGCCGGCACCGGTGCCAGCAGAGCCTTTCCTCCGGCGCTGGCATGGCTGGCGCTGGCTCCGGCTCTTTGGACAACGGGGAGCTCTTGCATCCTCCGGATGGCTGCCTTGGCGGATTAGGTACGTGGGGAGGCTGGGACATCCCCCCGGGCCAGCGGCGAGGCAGCGTGTCTGTCGCCACTGATTATTTTCTGTTTTTCTTGAGAAAAGCTGTGATGACTTTCTTGTTTTCATTGGAAAGACCCGGGTCTGAAGTGCCGGGAGTTTATTCCCTAGAAAATGTCAGCAGGTTTACGATCGATAAAGCATCCGTAGATGACGCTGATGTGGGAGGCTCCTCTGCACGGCTCCTCTGCACAACTCCACCAGCGACTCTCTTGCCATCAGCAATCCGTGCGATTTCTGGGTGGGTGAGATCTCCCCAAGAACCGCATCCATCCCAGCGGCTCCAGTGGCTGCACTGGGGCAGGGGTGGTGACACGCAAGGTGCAAAGGGAATTTCAAGGGGATGACCCCGGCCCGGGAGGGCGGCAGGGCTGGGAGCAGGGCTGCAGGACGGGAGTCACAGGCACGAGCTGCTGCCGGCTGAACCAGGACCCGCTCAGGCTGCGATGGGCTCCAAGCACTGAGACGGAGCAAGATGCTCGCCCGCCTGCACGACGGCCCCCGGCCACCCAGCTCAGGGCGAGGGCAGAGCCGGCTGTGGGATCACACCGGTGTCACCCTCTCCAGCGGCATCGGGAGGACTGCCGTAACCCAAAACGCCCCGGAGGTGGCTGGCGGGCAATCTGCGGGGATATATTTCACGGAGATTAATTTGCCAGCAAGGTGCCAGGGCCGGCAGAGATGGTGTTTCGCTTCCTGCGCAGTCAATAGGAAACGTCACCCTCTCGTGGTGCCCGTCACCGCGGCACTGGGCCCCCTGCCAGCTTTGACAGCCTTACGTCTACACCCGGTCTGCAGCGACGTCAAGGAAAGGACACAGCCCTCCCTTCCAGAAAGGCAGAGGAAACATCCCTGTTTACCAAAGCCTCCCTGCACGCTCCCCGCGTGCTCCCGGCGTGCTCCGACAGACCGTACCCCGCTGGGGGCCTCCTGCAGCCCCTCAACACTGGGGAGATCGGCCGTGGGCAGCGGGGAGAAGGTTGGCTGCAGCTTCCCTGAGGGATTAGAAGAGCAAAGCAAAAGATCCTCCTTCTCGCCCCCCAGCTCTGGCTGGGAGTTAATGCCCAGGTTAAATCCCGGCTGCCCCTGCCCCAGGGAACCGCTTTCTGCAAACCTTCCCAGCGCTGATGCTCGGGAATAAAATTACAAAGGCAATGTGCAATAACTTGGGATGATGAATCAGTTTTAAGAAGGATTTTGCTCATACCTGGCTCTGAGCACATGGGGCCCGGTGCTGCTGCTGCTTAATTCAGCGGTACCAACGCCACAGCTTTTATTTGAAGCAGGGAAGCTCAGCCCAGAGCTGTTATTTCCCTTGCCATTCACCTACCTTATTTAACAAGAGAAATTAAACAGTTGCATGAGCTTTTGACCAAACCAAACCTCTACAGAAGTCACACGGCGACCTGGCTAATATTTGCACGGTAGATCGATGTCCCGTTCGTCTCCCGGGCGCAGCAGCAGGCGCAGCGCCGTGGGCAGGAGTTGCCGTGGACTCGGGCCGTTTACTCCCGCTCCCGGCCAGCCTCCACCACCAAACGCTCCTGTTCGCCCAGCGAGGAAAAAAACATGCAATGTCACGAAGGCGTCACTCGCGCCGAGGTCGGAGCAGGAGAGGAGCGCGGCTCCACCGGCTGCGGGCTGCGCATCCTCCCCGCAAAGGCCGGACCCTGCGGGCTGAGCTCGGCCCCTTCCAGCAGCTTCCTCCCGGCTTGCGTCAAGGCAGTGTTTTCTAAAAATGCACATAATAATTTACAATAAAGACATGGGAACAGTGACATTTACTGCAGACCTTGTGCTCATTAAAACAGTCTCATTGCCTCATTAATTCCATTTTTCAGAAATTATGTTCATTTTTATGCACTGTATTAGCTCCTCATGCATTTCACATGCTGCTATTCCACATTTAAGGAATATGTCTCGGAGAGGTTTCCAAATCAGCAATCCCAGCCCCCTAGAAGCGAAATAATTACTTTTTCCATTGCTAGTTCCTGTTAACCCACTCAAGATAAACAAAATTAATGCGACTACATTTGTCATGTGAATTTAATTATTCCAAACAGCATTAGCCTGGGCTATAATTGTAGAGCAAATGTGCTTCATGATATCAAGACTCACCGAGTGGAATTTAGTAGCGGGTGTTTTCACGTTTCCAAAAGCCCCGGGGAAGCAGCGCACCGACAGTACGGAGGCAAGGGCTGCCCCAGCCCCGCGCACGGGCCCCGAGCACGACCGTGGCCAAAGGGGGCTCACGCAGCAGCCAGCGATGCAACAAGTCGGCGATGGGATGCCTGCAGAAAATTACAGCGAATGCATGCACTTAATTCAGCAGGCAGGCACGCTCCTCTTCCTCCAAAGGCGATTCCCCTGCGACGAGGGCTGTCCCCGGGAGCCCACCCGCGATGTCTGCTGATGCACCGCTCTCGGCTTGGCCAAGGGCAAAGTGCCTCCGCTGCTGAGTTCCCAGAAACCGCTCCAGCCATCACAAAACCAGCAGGAAGCCAAAGCCTCCAGATTTCAGACATCTCCCAGACTCCTTTATTTCTTTTCTGCAGCGGGATCTTCAAGGACAACCTTCCCCTACCGCTAGCTAAGGCTGCAGGCGTCCCAGGCACGAGCACGCTCTCAGCCGTTGGTACCTGCAGGAACATCTTGCACTGCCCTTATCCTCAGCTCATCTCCTCCAGGTTCTTTACCCTTCCCAGCGCCAGAGCCCTCTCTGCTGCACCTCCCAAGACTCCCCATCTCATTCCAGCTCAGCCAAAACCACTGTGTGTGTGTATATATATATATATTTTTATATATTTTGTCCCTTGCCTACGCCTCACAGCTACTCTCCTTTTCTGGAATTAAGTATTTAATCCCCCAGCTGTATTATTTAGCTCTCCGAAGCATCCTGGGCTGGAGATTGCATGAAAAATGCTAGGCAGACTAAACAAGTAATGCAGCGCATCCATCCCCAGCTGGGAAGGGGTCCCAGGGGGAGAGGGGCACCGCGGGGCCGGGTTTGCCCTCCCCGAGCTGAACCAGCTTGGCATGAGTATTTAACAATGCTTTCTATAAGGAAACAAGCCTGGGATAAAGATGGGCTGTGGCATCCCCTCTTTAGGACTCGCGTTGGGCGCATACGTTGGGCTATACCATATTAACGAGTTTATTGGGTTTCATTCCCAAGGCTTCTCGAAGTGGCACTGGGCCACAGGCAGCGGCTTATAAATAGGCATGCGTCGTTTAGAAGGTCACGCAGCGAACCTCGAAAAGTGCCAGAAACTTAACAAGAAACAGGGAAATGCAAATTAAATCCGAACGAAACCGGCGCTCCCACGCACGGCCCCTGTCCCAGCGGCAGAGGAGCATCCTCAGGGCAGAGAGGTGCCGCTCAGGAGCAGTTACAGGTCTGCCAGGAGACACTGCCGAAACACGGAGCCGCTCCTCCAGAAGAGCTGCCTTTTAATGGATAACTTAATATCATCTGCTGCTTCAGCACTCCGCTGCTCCAGCGGATTCCCACACGTTTTCCTGCGGCATTAAAGGTCGGGGGATCTGGCAGCGGCAGCGAGAGCGGCAGCACCCTCGGCAGCCGTCTCGCGCGCCCGGTTCTGCTCCCCGAGAGCAGACCGCGGGGCGGCCGTGCCTGCGCCGCTCGTGGGGCCGCCACAACTTTTAAGGAAGAAAACATGAACTTTAATAAAAGCCGACTCCTCTACCCTAAATAAAAAACATTCCCTGCCTGGAAGAAAAAACATTTTTTTTTTCTTATTTCAAAGTACCCTGTTCAGCAGCAGAGCATACAAATACTCATAGCTACGCAAATAGCAACTCTTTATTTGCTTTGTTTGCTCAGCTAATATTGACTTTCCAGCCTAACACTGCTGCTATTGAGTTTGGCTATTCACAATAATGTTTGACTAGCATTAGAACAGCGCAGCGATAACAGCATGTGCAACCGAAAAAGCAATCCATCACCCCTCCGTGGGATAGTGCCATTATGATGGGGGGCGGGGGGGGAACCCGTCTGCTTATTCAGTCAAGTACAACTGTTGAATATAATGCTGGCAATGACACTCCTGGCTAGTTCAAACAACCCAAGGTTACAGCGTTATTGTGTACTCGCGCAGAGCAAACACTCCGGAAAGGCTCCATTTCTGCTTGTCACCTTGGGTGGGACTCGAAGGGGTTTGTTTCGGGCCAGGGTCAGTGAACGCTGCCCCTTGCCAAGGCACCCTCGTGCCTCCTGGCATCGTGCCTGCCGGGGGGGAGCGGCACCGTGCCGCGGATGGACGGACGGACGGACGGAGGAGCGACCCCTCTGCGGCAGGAAGGAGGGCGAGAGCAGCGGTGGCAGGGGCAGGAATGGCTGCCTAGGGATTTTGGCTTATACGGAGCATCAGCACGGCAACCTGCAAGGGAGACGAGCGGTACCGGCACCCCACGCTGCCCCTCGTCCGCCCAGAGCGGCATGGCACCCGTGGCTCGGGTGCAGCGGGTCCCTGCTGCCCTGCGCTCGCCGGGCGCTCCTCTTCCTCCGCGGCCGCGTTCCGCACGCTCCTCGGTTAGCGCTCGCCGTGCAGACATATTTTGTTTCCCTTCCAGATTGCAGAGCCAGACTGATTGCCTTGTTTACCTCCCACGTGCGTCCACTAGTTTATATAAAATAGACGTGTGTGCGTATCGGATGTACACAGAGGCAGGGAGCAGCTCCCGTCTCGCAGGCCTTCATCAGCCGGCTCCCTTCCCAGTAAAGCCCAAACTGGTATGGCTGGGGGGGCAGAGGGGACCCTCGGCAGCCGGTG